>VDFB02373365.1:111149649-111384330 GCA_007258455.2 Sequoia sempervirens | reverse complement strand
ATTAGGCTCATTTAATATTAATTATTCCCAAATTAGGTGACCAATTGTACCATTTCCAAGGGAATACAATTTATGTCATTACAATAACTTGTATTAGATTTTCCCCTAATCTCCTATTGGTCCAAGTGTAGGCTTGGCCTTGCAAATCTATATTAATAAGCCCAATAGTACTCAAATTTTTTTCCATGTCTTCCATACTGTCAATGTAATCCATTAGTCCTTTGCACTTCTCAAAGGGGTAGAGGGGTGAATTGAAATCACCAAGAAGAAACCAATGAGCCTCTTTATTACTCAGAATCCAATCATTAAGTTCAAGCTAGAGTATTTTCCTATCATTCCTCACATTGGGGGCATAAATATTGATGAGGGTCCAAGAAGACCCAACATGTGGGAGAAATGAACCCCCAAGCTATTCTTGGATTGGAATATTTCATAACCACTTAATCTGTTTAGGTCCTAGATAGTTCAACAAGCCCCCCCAAGGCCCTGTCAACATCACTAGAGGAAAAGTTGGCATTGGGACAAATATTTTTAGCAATCAATTCAAAATTTGTTTTTTTTTCATTTTCACCTCTTTTAATAAAATAATAACAATATTTTTCTTCAATGGATTTTACTTTTGAGTTATTTGTGAGGGACTATGGGGGCCTCTTTACATTTCAAGGAAAAACTTTATTTAGAATTTTTTTGGTGATTCTTCCAAAGTATCCTCCTGTTTTTAATAGCTATTTTCCTTTTCCACGAACCTCTAATTACAGTTCACATCTAGGAGGTTTACCTTCATTATCATTTTAACCCCATCTTCCCAGCTTCTTTTGTTTACCTTTTTTCTTTGGGGTTAACCAGTCACTTGCATCATTATTTTAGTTTTTTTTCTGAGAGTTTCCTAATGTTCTTGTTAGCATGGTCCTAGAAAGGAAAAAAAAGGATTTGCCACCTAAAATAAGATTAGGTATTTTACCTTCTTCTAGATCCTTAGTCTGGCCTTGGGCAACCAAAAGATTTGGTGAATATAGGGTGGGTTGCAAAGCATCCAAATTAGCCAAGGAAATAGGGGCACTAGGTGGGATTTTCAAGGGAATATTGTTCAACAAAGGGTCATCAGAAGGTGTGGAAGGAGAATTCATATCTAGACTAGAACTGTCCACAAGCTTAGCTTTGGAAGGGGATTCAAGGATATTTAAAATATCAATTTTGAAAGGGTAGTTGGAAGTGATATCTTCATTAGGAGTAATAGTTCAACATTGGGATTTTTTATGGCTTTTTATTGAGTACTTGCAGTCAATAATGAGGTGAACTAGTTTGGAGCATTTTTTTATAGAAAACAACAACATTTTCATAGCACACTTGTTGGGACCAAGTCCCAAGCTTAGATCTCAAAATCACAAAGTTGGGTAGGGTGTTATTAATGTCAAATTTGACACAAAAATGAGAAAAAACTAACATGGACCTCATTTTTGTGATGATGTCAGAAGTGATGAAGCACCCAATTGAATCGCCAATGCATTAGAACATTGTTTCGTCCCAATATTCCAACAAAAAAATTGGTAGCCAAATCCAAAGAGGGGAAAATTTATTGAGGTCAATGGTAGGGTCAAATCCAAGCTTCCAATGGTATAGAGATAAGCTATTCTTACCATACACCCAGGGACCTGAAGAAAGAATCAAAATAAAATTCTTCAGTGTAGTAAATTTGAAGATAAATAACACTCTGGCCATGACACAAAATTCTACACTTCCTTTCAAATTCCACTTAACAGTTGTCCACCAACAAACCATATCAATGGTTGGCCTAAATGAGTAAAATTTCCCACCACAATGTTCTCCATTATCAAAACTATTATGTCAACGGTAGTAGAAGGGTGTATGTTGAGATCCTTGAATCTTTCACATAAAGGGAATCAAGGAGAACCTTCATGGATATGTAATAAGCTATAGATATGGCATTAAATTGCAACCCAAAATTGTGAACCCTTTGATAAACTCCCTTAAAGAAACATGCTCACATCAACTACAAATATTGTAGAACATGCACAAATAGGATTGGTTGAAAAGGATTTAGAAACTTTGAAATACATGCAATTGGCAACTATAATACAAGAAAAAGTAAAATTTGAACTTAGAAACCACATTTGCATTTGTAGCTACAACAGTCCATGAAATCTCTCTATTCATCATAATGATGGATGTTCATGCCTTGTTCAAAATCTTTCTTTTTTTCTTTGTGCAAGTCGTAAGGATGTTGGAAAGGTTGGTTTTTTGGATTGAATATTTTGAAAGCCTTTCCAAAAAATCATTTTTCTCATTTCTAAAATCATAACATCTAATCGTGGATTTATGCTTTACAACTAAAATGCCATGCAGGTCATGCAACTCCATTGTGTTGAGACATGGCATCCTGAGTTTTTGGATTTGCTAGCCACCTACACATCTATTAAATAGCTATATTTACATTGTTAAAAAATATTTCACCTTAATATTGCAAACAAATCTAATTGTTGGCTATGGAAATTTTGATTACATACCATAATTTGCAAATAATTAAAAACAAAATAATTTATAATATTTTGGTTCTTGTATTTTTTCCTCTAAAGGTTTTTGTTGAAGAATATTAGGAATGGTTAAATCTTGATATTCCTTGAATTTTTATTGGGCACAATCTTATTATTTTTTGTTGAAATCAAAATTTCTCCATTTTGGCAAGAAAATAATCAAAAGCTAATAAAGAAATATCTATTATTTTATGAAGTCAAATAAAAATCAAGTGAAAAATATTAACTTTAGCATAGCGAAATTATATTATATATTATTAAATAAAATATTAAATTAATAAGTATAATATAATTTTTTACATATAGTATTATTTAAATTAATGTACAAGAAATTTAACAATTTAATTCACAATTTAGAGAGAGAGAGGAATAGATAAGGAGGGAGGGAGGGATGAGGGGGAGAGCAAGAGAGAGAGAAAAAAAGATAGACATATAGAGAGAGAACATAAGATAGACAGATAGAGGGAGATAAAAAAAGAGATAGATATTAAAAAATACGCAAAGAAAGGAAAGACAAATATTAAAAACAATGCATAGATAAAAGAATAAATTAGTAATAAATTCATACACTATAGACTTTATCACCATCATGCACATTACTTCACAACTATTTAATAACTTTGTTCCCTTTACATATTATTTATAATTATATATGTATTATGTTATATATATAGTATATTATTTATTATATTTATATTTAAATTAGATAATATATAAATAATATAATAATATTATATATAAATTATTTATATATTTATATTAGATATTATACAAAATATATATAATATTATATTATATATTTATATTTATATTGTATGTTATATAATATGTAAATAATATATTATATTATGCATTGAATAATACTTATTATATGATTATATTATATTTAAATTAGTAATTGATAATAAGTATAATTTAAAATATGCTTATTATTATAAAATAATTTATAGATTGATTTAATATTATTTTGCAATTATAGAAACAATATTTATTATAGTTGGAGTTAAATTTATAAATAATACAATGATATAATAGAACAAATCAGATTAAATTAAACTTAATATGGTTGTTGAATGAGAAAATAAATCTAATTTTTTAGTTCATTTTAGAATGTGGTTATTGACACACAAAAGTCATTATAAGGGTGTGAGATTCCATGGACCTTAGGAGGACTTAGCCTCAAAATATATCAACATTCAAGAAAATATAATCAAAATAGTATCTACATAGTCATAAGGTTGTATTTCAAACTAGAGCAAAGCAAGAATAGGTATAGGGAAAATAATGACAGTGTAATTTAGGATTCCTAAAAGTGAGAAAAAGTGTAAACAAGAGAAGTGAGAAAAAATATATAGTGGGTCAATCACAAGGGATTCAAACCAACAAACATTTTATAACTTAGTACGTATTCAATGAAAAATGAGTGCATAGTGTGTATTGTGAAGGTTGCTCCATTGTAAAAAGTGTAGGTTAACAAAGACAACATATTTAGAAAGATCTTATTTGTTATAATACATCCATAACTATACCGTATGTTTTTTTCTATATTTCAAATAACAACAATATTTGACAACTGTGTTTGGTATGATAAATTATAGGTTTCAAAACATGGTGTGTTTTGTAACCTCCATTTGACATGGTATCCAAAACACACATTGTTTTGTATCCTCTAATGAGGAGAATGTATTGTATTTTCCCAATTCTGGTAGTAATGGTCTTGTTGCTACTCAAATTGCATATGTCAATATACACATATCAAAAGAATGGGGTTGGGGACTACTCTAAAGATTGCCTTATAATATAAAGTGAAAGTAATAACATACAACATGTTTCTAAAGCTCTGATTTGTTATAAGACATCCATAACTATACATATGCTTGTCTACATTGGAAAGAACACCATTTAACAATTGTGTGTTCAAAATGAGAAATTGTATCTTTCAAAACATTACTTATTTTGTAACCTACATTTGATAGGGTATCAAAAAACCTTGAACCATGTTTTAAATCCTCAACCAAGGAGAAGTGTTTTGTATTTTATATGTACTAGCATTAATAGTGTTGTTTTTATTCAAATTATAGACCTTGATATACACAAAAAAAATCCTATGGGTTGGGATAATTGTGAACTACAAGCTAAGAGATGTAGTGTGTTTTGTAGCCTACCATTTTTATAGTAGGTAGCATCTGCAATATTGAGTTTATACAACTTACCTTATGTCATAAACTATAGGTTAAAAAAGATGTCATATAACTTAAGCCTCTGTTGTGGCAGGCATTTCATCTCTACACTCTTTGGTGTGCCTTAGAAGTTAAAGGCCTGTGCAGCAGCTTTCTTGCGTTTTCATTATTATTTGTTTAAAAATGCTCGTTTCTTTCCTAAGTGTTTTACAACCTATACATGGTTTTTACAACCCTATACAATTGTAAACCAATGCCAAACCATGTTTATGATTCCATTCTTTATAGCCTCACTGAATTTCTTGTTTGGTGTATCCCCCCACTTGCAACTCCTCTCCATGGTCTCCTCCTGCCTTTGAACTATAAGCAAAGTAAAATCACCTTGCATGAGTGTTCTCCTAACTTATGGTGAATTTGTATGCAATTTTGTTTTCCTGGTAAATGGCCATTAATTGGTTTAGAATTCATGTTGCCTCATGTGCTAGCACCATGATCTATAGATCTCTCTAACTACTCGCAGTCAGTGATGGTTTGCACCAGGAATGCAATTCACTTGAGAGAGCTAAGGTGATAAAATAAAATTCACTATCCCATGAGAACAAACATTGGCCTAATGGCATTGTTTACTCGATGTCTTTGTCATAGAAAAGTTCCATCCCATTAGCTAATTCGTTATTTCAACCAATGGTAAATTTAATAAATCCGCCTTGGAAAAATATATAAAATCTTGGAAAATCTTTCATTTTTGTGAAAAAAATATTAATTAATATTGGTGAAACTTTTTTTTTGAAAAAATATTAATTATATTGGTGATTTTTTAAATAGTAGAAATATGTATAATATTTGGACGAATCTTGATAAAAAATTGGCAAGTGCAGTAATTACCATGGCAAATTGTTCCTTTAAAAAAAAAAAAAATCCTAAGAAAATGTAAGGGTCTAATGGTAACAATGATTGATAGTTCAAAGTTTAAAGTGTAGTGTGCTTGTCTATGATTCCTTAATATTTTAAATCAACCTTAAAAAAAAATTCACCATCATTGATTTTATTTATAATCTAATAGTTTGGTTTCAATTTCAAGTCCCATGGGCATTAGAGCTCTATAAGGTAAATTTTGTGCAATGAAATTTAACCCCAATCATTAGATTATAAATAAATCTAATGGTGGTGATTAAAAATTGGTGATATGGTCTTAAGGTAACCAACACTTATATAATATTACTAGAAAATTAATATATTTTCTATATAACTTATAAAATTTAGATGAATTTGATCTAATTAGATATTGAATATTGTGACTAACTTTTGAATTTAAAATTTTAATAAAAATAAATAAATTGATGATTTAACTAGAATTGAAATAAAGTTTTATAAAAATGTGACATCCACGTTGCGTTCCATGATGTCTTTTTCTATGCTATAATGTAGGGAGAATAGCCGCGTCAGCAAATTAAACGTAGATCTCACTTCTCTTTAATTCATTGGACAAACCAAATAAAACGGAGATTTTCTGCACCGTTCCTTTTGTCGGTGAAAGATCAATGGTAGACGTGCGCTGTGGAATACCCAGGTCGGAATTAGATCGTTCATCAAACGAAATATCCTGCACTATCCTACTCAGTTACTACGTACGTTCTAAGACAAATGTAAAGTTGTGATAGATTCAAGTTTCAAATTTACTATTAACGACTTTGCGGAGCCCACCCGAGGTACACAATACGATCGATCAGTCTTCATCACCTCTTAACTCGGTGCTTTCATAACCCTAACTTTTCTCTCCAATCTCTCCCTGTGCTTGTCGTAATGCCCTCCAATAAACAAATGCTGAGTCATAAATTTATGGGCTGTACATTGTCTATGATCACCTACATAATGAGCAACCTGTGAGAAATATGAGCATATTTATAGTCTTTAATAATTGTGCAATTCTCACAGAGTTTTGTTTGTCTATGGAGATTGGAAGAGGTGAGATTATAGAAGACGGGCAGAGGAAGGAAAGGATGGGGAAAGCGAAGTACAAGAGAGGTGGGAGGGTGAAAATGGCTCCGAGGGGTTGTGTAGCAGTTTATGTGGGCGAGGAAGAGCAGAAGGAGCGTTTCATCATTCCCATACATCATCTGCATCATCCATTATTTGCAGAGCTTTTGGAAGCAGCAGAGGCGGCCTTTGGATTCAACCACCAGGGTCCTATCAAAATTCCTTGCCATGTGGAGCATTTCAAGAAACTTCAAAGGATGATTCGCCAAGGTCATGCAAACCCCTCTTATTTCATAGTTTTCATTCAAAAGTGACATTTTAATTGCAGAAACTTGTTTGAATGTATGTCAAAAATGGTCTGAGAAGGACGGTGTTCACACCAGCCTCAACAGGAATATTTATATGTATTAGTTGTAAAATATTTAGTAATAAGTGTGTCTTGATAGTTGATACCAAATATTCTATTAAATGCAGAGGTTAATGGTGTCAAACATTTCGTGCACATTTGGCTTGGCATGCCAATTTTGTGTCCAAATCTTAATCCTGCAGTTGAGGATAGGATTAGTGTAATGCTATTGTTAATTTTTGTTCAATGAAAGTGTATCAAGTTGTTTTTCATCTAAGGTTGTTTGTTTGTTTTTTCTTTTAAATCAAAAGTTTAGAAAGTCTATTTTTTCTATATTTTATTAAGTAATTATTCCGGTGGTTTTTTAGGTTAGTTTTCTTTGCTTGCAATTCAACAAGAGGCAATTTGGTTGGGTGTTCAAGATTTTGGGTGTGCGGGATTAATTATAGATCTATTAAATTATCATTAGTTCTTTTTAATAAAAGTGATGAAGTGAAATTAGATGGATGGGTGTTCAAGATTTTGGATGTGAGAGATTACATACATACATTACTTACTTACTTATATACTTATTTATATACATACTTACATATGCGCATGCATACATACATACATACATACATACATACATACATACATACACATTTACTTAATTATTTACTTACATACTTAGTTAGTTAGTTAGTTACTTACTTACTTTCATACATGCATATTTACATACATACATGCATGCATACATATATACATACATACATACTTACTTACTTACTTACTTACTTACTTACTTACATATATATTTACTTACATACATACATGCATACATACATACATACATACATATATACATACTTATTTACTTACTTAATTATTAACTTACTTACATACTTACAAACATACATAGTTACTTACATACATACATAATTACATACATACATACTTGCTTACATACATACATACATACATACATACATACATATACCTACTTACATACCTATATACATTCTTACTAACATACATACTTATATGCTTACAAGTACTTACTTAATCACTTACATACTTACATGCTTACTTATTTACATACATACTTACTTACATACTTACATACTTACTTACTCACATACTTGTACTTACTTACTTACTTACTTATATACATACATACTTACATACTTACTTACATACATCCATCCATCCATACATACTTACTTAATTACTTACTTACATACATATATAGCTTATATTTTTAAATGGTTTGAATAGTTTGAAATATAATGCTTAAGATTATTCATTATGGAGAGTGATTATACATGTCTAGTATGATTTTAATGTTCACTTACAAAATAGGATTGTTTTCATTACTGATAGTGATCAAAATATGATTACTTTTTATCTCCTATGTATTTAAGGATTTTATTTTGTATAAGAAGGAAACATAAAACTTTGGTAAAACCTATACATTTAATGCCTTATCCACATGCCTTAATTGAGACAAAAAGGAATTTAATTTTTTTTACAAGTGTTGAGTTTCTCAAATTTTTCATTTGAACCCTATCATCTAAAGAAATGTGAATTTGACTACATCTAGGCCAACAATTTATTATAAGAATCAATTTTTTAACTAAGGGAAAAGGGGAAATAAACTAGTTGAAAACTAATAGTCCCTCTTCATTCACATTGCAAAGTAAAATCATGTCAAGAACAAATTTAGCCTTCAAACCATCATTGGGATATGATATTATATCGCTAATATTGTTATAACTATAAGACAACCATCAAAAAGCATTTTCTTCTTTCCCAATACTCATTTTATGTAGTGAAGGGTGTATGTAAGTTCCATAAAAGGTTGTATGTTTTATTTATTCTCAAACCTATACAATCTTTAAAAATATAAAGTGCTTCCCATTATGATTCAATAAGATAAATAGATTCACCACAAATTATGTAAGTATGGATAATTTTCAAGAATTCATCCCTTATAATAATGGATGAGTAATGAAAAAAAGGTACTAAGATTACCCATAAATGGTTTTATTTCCTTACTACCACCATGAAAAAATGCTCCATATATTCATAGAGGAATCATATAATTTCTTATGTTTTATTTTAAAATAATTTTCACCTTCCAATATTCATGTGTAAAGGATTTTAGAAGGTTTGTAAGAGATCTATAATATTTTTCTAGAGGATGGTACTTGATTAAAATACTCTATGATTCATATGCATCCACATAAGTAAATTTAATATGTGAATATTACAAGATAGCAATCCTAAGATTCAAACTCTAAGGTAAAATAACACTTTTATAACATTACATTTGTTGCCATAGTGAAAACGTTATCACGGGTAAGGGGAAATAAGAGAAGTTTTTGTAGATTGACCAAGTATCTAGATGAATGTTCAAATAGAAAATTTATGAGTGCCATGGATTGTAAAAATATTTCCATTAAATTTTGATATTTTTTATCACAACACTTTTAAAAGACACCATTGGAATTTTATAGCCTAGAGGGATTGAAATTTCTAGGAAATCAAATGAAACCTATAGTAGCATCTACTATCCCACTTGAACATTTTGGAATTATTGGTTCAATTCCATGAGGTGTATATTGTAATAAAGAACTATTGAGACCCTAAAACTAAAACAAACTATTGCTTTTTGTAACATCTCATTTTCTATAATTGTGAGAAAAAATCCATGAGTTAGGGAAATTTGGAGACACTTTTTTTATTGAGTCAATTCCTATATATATATATATATATATATATATGTATATATGTATATATATGTATTTATATATATGTAAAGATTGATATGTGACATAACTTTTGAGTATGCTCTCATCAAAGTTTGATAACTTTTTTACTCTTAAGGATTTTAAGGGACATCATTAGGTAAATGTAGAGCTTGTAAGGATCATGATGCCTAGATAATGGAAAATCTCCTCTACTAGCATATAAAATACCATCTAGATGTTTTAACACCATATTGGTCCCATGAGGTGAAAATCACAAGTTCACTCTCAAGACCATAAATTGAAGCAAACTAATGGATTTTACAATATTGCATTCCATTACAAGAAAAAACATCATGTGTTGAGGAATTTGAGAAAAGCTTTTATAGATTGATTAAATGACCAACTATTTACTTATATAAAATATTTGTAGGTTCCATGGATTACAAGAACATTCCTACCAAGATTTGATAGTTTTTTTCTTTTAGGGCTCTTAGTATACATCCCATTAAGACCAATGTAGTTGGGTAGGATTGGTATGCAAAGGGAATTAAATAATACCTCTAGTAGAGTATAACAAAACACATACATTTTGGTGTTATTATTTTAGAACAACAAAATTTAGATTGCAATATAAAACTCTCAACACCATAATAATGAAGTAAACTAACACTTTTTTGTAATATTACATTTATGGCCAACCATAAAGAGTTGAGCAAAATTAAGAGAGTATTTTATAGATTGGCCCATTACCTAGCTATATATTTAAATGAAGAGAATTATACACACCAAAGGTTGTAAGAACACTTACATAAAAATTTAATAATTTTTTTCTCTTTAGAATCTTAAGGGACATAATTACACTAGTGTATCTTAGAAAAGGATAAATATTCCTAGTTAATGAAATAAGGATTTCAATAGCATAGACAAGCTTACATAAATGTGTTTAAACTATTGGTTTGATATAATGAGGTATAAATCATAATATAACACTCTCAAGACCCCAAGAATAGAGTAAACTATTTTTTTGTACATTATGTTTGTTACACCATGAGAAAAATGCTAGGAGTTGGGGAAAATGAGAGATAATTTTATGGATTAACCTAATGACTAAATATATATTTAGATAGAAAATCCATAGATTTCATATATTATAAAAAAAATTCCTATCAAAGTTTTATAATTTTCTACGCTCAAGGCTCTTAAGAGATATCATTGGATTGATGTGACCTAGAAGGATTGGATGCTTAGAAGAAAAAGAGGCCTCTAATACATCTGCTAGCCTAGTTAGACATGTTGGAATTATCCATTTCATTCCATAAGGTGTGAATTTAAAAATAACACTCTTAAGACCCTAATACTAAACTAAACAAATACCTTTTATATTATTGTACTTTTTTCCAAAGCAAGTAAACCACCAATTTTTTGTGGAAAATGAGAGATGATTTTGTAGAGTTACATAATGCCTAGTTGTATGTTTAGATGGATCATTTGTACCTACCACATATTAAAGTGTGATTGTTTTTTCTCTTAGGGATCTTAAAGAAACTATAGTAAATTCTCCAATATATGTGGTAATCAATTTTCCTCAATTTATATATGATTTTGATGTCTTACAAATTTGATAGTTCAAGTTACCCTCCAAAAAATTTAAGATTTATTGTGTATATATCTTCATCGTAGAATTTATAAGCATCAAGAATTTCTCACCATCATATGATGCCATGGTGGACACAATATAATGGTACAAAATTGGGTGATGTGGATCAATATCTATGAGATAATTTTTGTAAATCCCCACCATCAATCTAGATCACCTAAGGGGTTCATTCTTCATTTTTGTTACTAGTTTAAAATGTGCATATAGAGTGATACACACTTCTTTTATCATTTTATTTATTTAGTGAGATTGAAATTATATATTCCACGTGGAATACATAGAAATTGTTAGAAAAGATAAATAAATATCTTTTTATAGGAGTGTAGACCATTTGAATTGCTAACATAATCTTCATTTTATGGCTTTTACATGATACATGATCATTCTCCAACATTTTAAGAATATATTTTGTACAAATGAGCTATTGAGCCTTATGTGTACAAATATTTCCAATATATTTTATATCTAATTTGTGGAACCATTGTGTATGTCTCTAGTGCTAAGTGTATTGCATTATATGTAGCTTAAAGAAACATATATGGATCATGGATCATTTAACAAATTGAAAATATTGTTTACCTCAAAATATTATGAAGCGTCCACTCTAAATGAACTACAAAAAAGATTAATCAACCAAATTACTACCATAGGGTAAAGAGAAGGGAACTAATAGAGAAATATTAAATAGGAAAAAATGCACCAAACATGTAAAAGGTACAATAGATTCCTCTCTTGAATTTAATGTTTTACAATGGAGATGGCATCTTCAATTTTTTGGGCTGAGCTAGGGCACTCGAGCACTAGCTCGTGATCACTCTCTAATCATCCTTGCACTGTGGGGTGGGTCGTTTTGGCGAAGTTCGGGGGCTGCTTCTTTCTCTTTGCCTTTTTTCTGTTTCATGTGGCTGCATTTTTCTCTCAAGCGGCGTTCTTTCCTGGCTTCGGGGTTTTTCTTGCCTGAAATCATTGGTGTCGTGCTTGGGGCTTTCGTTGTGAGGTGGGATTGGGCCGACGTTGGCATGGGGTGGAGATTTGGTTACTCTTGGCACGTGGGGGTTTTCACTTGCTGTTGATTTTCTTTGTTTGCCGCTGGTGTGGTAGGGCATGGTTGGTGGGAGTGTGTGTGAAGGGTGGTTCCAGGTGGGGTGGTGTGGCATGTCCCCACCCATTGTCGGGTAGTGTTTTTGCACCGTCTCGGGCTCAATGTATTTATCTAGGGGTGAGACATCTGAGGCATCTCCCGATATGGATTTTCAGGTGGCGTTTGGTTTGAAGTCTCCAAACCAATGGATGAAGGTTTTTGATAATAATTTATTTGCTCTAGATACAGGGCTTGTTGGTGCAGGTTCGTCTAATGGTTCAAGGATCAAGAAGATTAACGGCTGTCTCGAGCATTGCTAGGAGAGGCCTAAATTGGTGATCCCGCTTGAGATGATTGCCAAAGATGTTGAATATTATTCTAACCACTCCTTATATTGAAATTTTTTGGGGATGAGGGTTTCACTGTAGTTTTTGGAATCTTGGGCCTAGAGGACTTGGGCACCAGAGGGAGAAATGGAGATCATGCTACTGGCTAATAGTTACTTTATGGTTACCTTTAATTGCATGGCTAATCGCAATAGGGTCTTTGAGGGAAGCCCTTATTTCCATAACTAGGTGGGGTTGTTTATCAAACCATGGCATGTTGGCTTTATCCCTTTGGAGGAGATTCCAAATCATGTTTTGGTGTGGGTTCGTTTGCTTCAGTTTCTGGTGGAATGTTGTTGGGAGGATACTTTGCACTTGTTGGCTTCACTGCTTGGAAAACCAGTTGGGTCTTCGATGCAAACCTTGGGTAAAAAGGTAATGACCTTTTCCCGCATTTGTGTTGAAATTGATTTTAGTAATCCTTTGCTCGATGCTGTGGATATGTGTGCAGGATCTTTCTCTTGGGTGCAACAGTTGGATTACAAGACTCTTCCTTTCCGTTGTCGTTTATGTCATGAGTACGGTCATTTACAGTGTAGATGTCCAAGATCTAAGCCTGTGGAGTCTTAGCTTGCCCAACCTCCTCGCAATCCCCTGAGGATAATAAGGGGAAGGGCCTTGCCTCTAGTGAGGTGGTTGGTGACGATGGTTTTGTTCAGGTCAAGGCTCATAACAGGAACCGGGGTCAAAAGAGGACCTTCAAGAAAAGACAGGATGAGGATACTTTTAACAAGTTTGAGGTATTGGATGATCTCACCCAGTAGGAAGTGAACCCGAGTTTGATGAGTTTGGTTCAGGAGGTTGTGGGTTTTGCTCAGGTGGGCAATATTTCTGGTGATTATTTGGTTCCACCGGGTGACAATACTTTGCACTTGGATACACATGAATAGCTGGTGGTTTCAAAGGCACTAGTTCTTTCTACCGAGGATTTGAAAGGTGGTGGGGATTCTTCCAATCAAGGGAGAATCATAAGTTCGGATGTGGCTAAGAGCAACAAGCCTTCTCCTCAGTTGGGCCTTATGCAAAGGGATCTTAAGAAAGGTGGAGTGGAGAAATCTGACAAACTTGGTAGAAAGAAGGATCTGGAAAAGATTAAATTGATAGGTGAGACTTTGGTGGATTCAGGGTCAATAAAGACTCTAGATTCTCATTTTTTGAGCCCCTTGAAATGATTGTTTTATCATGGAATGTAAGGGGCTTGAACAACGGCCCTAGACAAAAAGCGGTTCATGATTTGGTTAGAAATCAAGGCCCTAATATTCTTTTTCTACAGGAGACCAAGCTATCTGTTGAGAATATGTTTAGTTTGACTCCTAAGTTGTGGAGGAATTGGGAGTGTCAGTGCATTGGTGCTCATGGGTCTTCTAGGGGTATAGCTTGTTTGTGGAACCCACGGAAGATCCATCCTCTTTGGTGGTTGTCTTCTAAATCTGCTATGTCTATGATCACTTCTAGCTTTGAGATGGGGGAGATTCTACTCCTTTCTAATATCTATGCTCCTATTGATATCTGGGGTAAGTAGTGTCTATGGTCCCATATATGGTTTGTCTGTAGTTTGGCTCCTTTCCATTGCTAGATTTTGGATGGAGATTTTAATGTTATCACTGAGTTGGCTGAAAAGCGTGGTAGTACTACAAGGTTGGAGCCCTTTGTGCTGCTCTTGTGTGATAACATTGATGCTTTTAATTTAGTTGATATTAAGCCCAGTAATGTTCAGTTTACATGGAACAATCGTAGGGTTGGGGATAATTGTATTGCTGAGAGATTGGATCTCTTCTTGGTTTCTTGTTACTAGGTTGGTGGTTTGTGGTCTTTGTGTTCTAAAATTTTGGATTGGAGAGGATCCGACCATTGGCCTATCAAGATGGCTATTGAGTCAAATTGTGTACCTCATTCTTCTTTTAGATTTCAGCTCATGTGGTTGTGGGACCAATCTCTATATGAATATGTGGTTGACTAGTGGAGAAGTGGTAGACCTACTTTTGGTATGGCAATGCATACCTTTGCTAAATTACTTCAGTATGTAAAATATCAGCTCAAGCGGTGGAATTCTCATTTCTTTTGGAATGTCTTTCATGCTAAGGCGACTGCTCAGGTTGAATTGGATGGTATCACAAGACTGATAAGGGAGGATGGGGTGACTGAAGAATTTCTTTAGGAAGAGGCTCAGGCTTTGAAAGCTCTAGAGGAGTGCGAACTGTGGGAGGAAAGGTATTGGAAACAAAAGGCTCAGATAGAGTGGCTTTAGGAAGGGGATAAAAATATAGCTTTTTCTTCAATTTGGTCAAAGCTAGGAGGCAAGGCAATTCTATCTTTGTTCTAGTGAATGATCGGGGTGAGCAGCTTTCCTCCTTTCCTGAAATCTTGGGCGAGGTGATGCAATATTTTTCCTCTCTTTTTAGGGAAGATTCGCAAGGGGTTCTCCTGAAGAAGCCCAGGTTCTTTCTTGTATTCCCCCTCTGGTGTCTAGAGAAATGAATGAACATCTTATGAGTTATATCACACTTGTGGAGCTTGAGGGGATTGTTTTCTAGATGAAGAAAGGGAAAGCACCTGGTCGTGATGGCTTCTTGGTTGATTTTTTCCAAGAATTCTGGGATATTATCAAGTTGGACCTATTGGCGATTGTTCAAGATTCTCAGCGGAATAAGAAGATGCTAAGGGCTTTAAATTCTACCTTTCTTTCCCTCATTCCCAAGTGTGATGGGCTGATAGGTTAAGTCAATTTTGTCCCATTTCTCTTTGCAATGTCATTTACAAAATTATATCTAAGTTAATTGCTAACAGGTTAAAAAAGGGGCTTAAAGAGCTGATTTTTTTGGAGCAAAGTCGTTTTGTGGCGGGTAGGAAAATTTTGGATAAGATTGTTATTGCAACTGAGGCCATTCATTCTATGGCCAACTCCAAAGAAAAGGCGGTGTTCATTAAGTTGGATATGGCTAAGGCTTATGATAGGGTTAGGTGGTCTTTCCTTCAGAAGGTTCTCAGTACTTTTGGTTTCAGGGAAGAATGGATTCAATGGGTTATGAGTTGTGTTACTTTAGTCTCTTTCTCTGTACTTATTAATGGGGAATACTTTGAGTTATTTAGTGCTTCTAGGGGCTTCATCAGGGGGATCCCCTCTCTTTGTATTTGTTTCTTCTCCTTGCCAAAGGTTTGGGGTGGTTGATTAGAAGAAATGTGGAGGTTGGTCTCATCCAGGGTTGGCAGTGGGGTGGTGACTTGCCTCCACAGTCTCACCTGCAGTTTGTGGATGACACTGCTCTAATGGGAATGGCTACAATTAGAGAAGTTGCTAATATTCGTAGGGTGTTGGATGTTTACCTGATTACTTCAGGACAATTGATTAATGGAGATAAATCTTCCATCTTCTTTTTCAATACTCCGAGCCCCATTTAGCAGTGGATTGCTCAGACTTAGAGATTTTAGATTGGGACTCTCGCTTTGACCTATCTTGGTATCCCCATCTTGGATGGTAGATTTCCTAGGGAGTCTTGGTAGAATATTTTGGATAAATTTTGGGTGAAAGTTAATCACTGGACTCATCGGTGGTTATCTTTTGTTGGGCGTGTTCAATTAATCAAGTTTGTGGTGCAAGCTTTTCCCATTTATAGATGCATGCTCCAGGTTGCCCCGGTGAGCTTTGTTAAGGAGTTTAATTTTGTAGCTAGACAGTTTTTATGGGTTGGTTGTTTGGTGTCTTCCAAATGGAGTCTGGTTAGATGGGAGGTTTTTTGTAGCCCAAAGTAGTATGGGAGTCTTGGTTTACGATAGTTGGCTTTGACTGGGGTGGCTCTGGCTACAAAGCTATATTGGCGGTGGTGCATTGAGTAAGATAAGATTTGGGCCAATATTTTATCTCAAAGGTACTTCTTGGGGATTCCTTAAACTAACATTCCTTGCTATCCCCTTGTTGGGAAGGTTCGGTGATTTGGGCCACTCTCAAAAAGGGGGTTGCTCTTATTAAGGAGAGCTTATTTTGGATTTGTAAGTAGGGGACCAAGGTTCAATTCTGGTATGATTATTGGGATGGCTCTCCTCCTCTCATCTCTCAGTATCCTAATTTATTGAATCTTTTCCAGAGGTTTCTCGAGGCTGGATGGTCATGGGTGACTGACTTTAAATCCTCCTCTTCTAGCAGGCAACTGGAGGTGGCAAGGTGGAAGCCTCCTGATGTTTGGTCAGATCTTGGTTTGCAAGAGGAGTGTGTAGAACTGCAAAGTATCCTTTCCAATCGACAGTGTAGTTCCCTCTAGGAGGAATATGTGCTTGCTTGGTCTCCTAATCCTAAGGGTGTCTATACTGTTGCCTTTGGATATAAGGTGTTATTATCTCACAGGGTGGATGGGGAGGAAGTTCCATGGTGGAAGAAGGTTCAAAACAAGTTCAAATGGCCAAAGTGTAATTGCTTTGTCTAGATGTTAACCTAGAATAAGTGTTTGACATGGGACAATATTCAGAAGAGGGGTTTCTAAGGCCCTTCTGTTTGTGTTTTGTGTGGAGCTGCCAAGGAAGAGTCTTCTCACTTGTTTTTCCGCTGTCCTTTTGCTATCCAGATTTGGAATTTTTGGTGGGGTGTTTGGCAGAGCCCCTATGTTCATGCTTCCTCCTTGATTGAATTTTGGAATAGTGTGGGTAAGCCTCCCTCTATGGCTTCTTTCTTACACGAAGTGTGGTTCGTGGGGCCTATCTTTATGTTGTGGCAGATTTGGCTAGAATGGAATCGACGTATTTTTCGTGGAGAGAAGAAGTTTGTGCAGCAAGTCTGGCAGAGAATTTTGGGCATGATTCAAGAGACCATGGAGGCTAAGTGTGTTTTGAGCTTTCCTTTTGAGAAAATGGATGCTGAGGTGGTGGAGAGATTAGGGATTCAGGGGTTGTCCATGAATTTTGCGTGTGTTAGGAGAGGATGAAAGGTAAAGCAGAGAATTAATAAGGTTGGTAGTTGGAAACTCCCTCCTAATGGTGCTCTAAAGATTAATATTGATGGATCCTCCAAGGGCAATCCTGGGCCTATTGGTGTTGGTGAGATTGGCAGGGATTCTTCAGGTTTGGTGATTTTCCTCTTTTCAGTCCATGAGGGGACAAAGACTATCAACATTGTGGAAGGGTTGGCAATTCTCTATGCCTTTGGGAGGGCTCATGCTTTGGGGTGGAGAAGGATTATCTGTGAATCTGATTCCCAGGTCTTGATCAATTTTCTCATTGAGCGGAAAGTGGAGGGTGTCAGTTGGCAGTTGGCTATGATTGTGCAACAGATTATGCATGTTAGTTTATTAATGGAATTGGTGACTTTTGTTCATATTCCGTTGGAGTGGAATAGGGCGGTTGATTGCTTGGTGAAATGGGCTTCTGAGCATTTCAATGGATGGAGAATCGAGGAGTGGGAGTTTGTTCCTTTGGAGCTACGCCATGATTTGGAGGGAATTTTTGCTGAGGATGGGGATGGATATGGAGATGGTTGAATTTGGTTGTGTTGTGTTCTTTTGTTATTGTTGATTCTTGGGACTTCGGTCCTTTTCTTTTTTTGTAATGTTCCTTTCTGAATTTCAATAAATTTTTTACCCTTTTTATTAAAAATAATAGATTCCTCTCCTTGGTGTTAAAATGTATACTCCACTTCTAGGCATTACTTTATATATGGGGTCAAGTCAAATCTATGCACAACTAGGATACTTAAGGTTTATCTAAAATTGAAAGCACTAGATTCTCCCTTGATTGAAAATCCAAGGGTACATTAGGCATTTAGTGTCAAATAACCAGTTGAATCTATTAAAAAATTTAGGGTTTGTGCAAGATCATGTGGGTCCAAAAAGTGGTGATGTGAAAAAAAGTTATTTTTAACACGCCTAAAAATGTGAAATTCCACTTTGACTTTTTGTAGGCTTGGGTGGAAAGTACATACTGCCAAAGCAAATACCAAACTGAAACGGATATCCATTTCTCATATGTCATATTTTTAAATTTCATCAAGTTTAGGGCCAACCAATATTAAATTATCATTATAATACATTATAATTATATATATTTATAATAATATTTTTTATATATATTATAATAATTTCTTTTAATTTAATATTCTATAATAATATATTTAATATATTATAATAGTATATATTATATTATATTATATAATAATATATATATTATAAATAATATAATATATATTATATTATATTATATTATTATATAATATAATATATATTATATTATTATATAATATATATTATATTATACTATTATATAATATATAATACTACCAATATGATATATCTTACATTTCAAAAAACACCACCAATTTAAATATATGGTCGGGTCCCGAACCCGACCATATATTAAAAAAGCTACATAAACGAAATGGATATCTATTTTAAAACAAAAATGCATTTCCTATTTTATAAAATGAAAAGCAAAAACCCGAGAGCTCTATATTAAATATAATATTAAATTTATTATATTAATTATGTTATTATATAGTATTAAATATATTATATTATATTATAATATAATATTATATTATTATATAATAATATATTATCTTATAATATTATATAATAATATAATATTATAGTATATAATAATATAATATTTATTATATTATAATATAATATATATAAGATAATATAATATAATATAATATAATAATATTATATTATAATATAATATTTTATATTATAAATAATATATATTATATTATATAATAATATTAGTATACCACCAATATAATATACATTTCAAAAAACACCGCCAATTTAAATATATGGTCGGGTCCTAGACTCGACCATATATTAAAAAATCTACATAAAAGAAACATATATTTGTTTCCTGTTTTATAAAATGACAAGCAAAAACCTGAGAGCTCATTTTTAGCACAATGCGCGTGGGCTTTTAGGTTCACAACTTGGATATCCATTCGTAGGTGCCTCTTCTTGCTCATATCAATCAAATTTGATAGGTATTTTTTGATTTTTATGTTTTCTTCAATTTTTATTGGTTTGCATTGTTTTTTTTTTAATCAATTTTAGTGAAAAATAGGATATTTGATAGGTTTTTTTATAGCATTAAAATCATTATTAATTTTGAACTTTTTTATCAATTAACAGGCTTAAAATGGTTGATCCCAATCCCACTCAACATGAAAACATTCAACTGGATCAACATGAAATCCCTAACCTTGCACAAGATGAAAACCCTCCAAATCCTCCTTCATTGTGACCGTTGTTTCCAAACCAAAATGTGCCAACAATACACGAATCTATTCATAGAAATTTAGATCAATTGAGAAATGTATGTTAAATCTATGAGATACTCACTGAGCTATCAGACATGAAAAAAACTTTAGAAACAATCATTTAAAATGTTGAAACTTTGGTAACTCAGCATAATAGATTTGCATAGTGGCGAGAGGAACAAAGGAAATTTTATGCCGATGGATTATCATATGATGAGGTGAAGGCACTTGATATTGACAAAGCCCAATTAGCCCTTGGTTATTCATCGATCATAGAACAGGACAGCCCATTAAGGTGCGGAAGCCAAAATTTTCAATTAAATGGTGCACCCATAGAGGCATGTTAGATAATTTCTGGAGATGTTGGTGGATGGTTTTTGATAAACCACCCAACAACAATCTTGATGTCCCTAAGTATTTTCTTCAAAAAATATATGTTGAGGTTGTCCTAGGGAGGCATGTCAATAACTTTGACATGAGATATTTCCATGGTGTTGGTAGAGGGATGCCACAAGATAGACCTAGAGCACACCGAGTCACCCTAGTTCATCCTACTCTACCTATTGTTGCCACAACTCCACTACCTTACCTTGAGATTGCTTTAGATGCAGGGACTTAGAGCATTTATGCCTTTCATTCATTGAGTGATCATTTGGTCATGTAGAGCCATCATGTTGTGCAACCATTTGATGGTGTATCCCATCACGATGGTGTTGCACCTCGTACATCCCAACATGATGGTGGTGCACCTAGTGTATCAAATCCCACTAGTACACCATCATCAGCTCCCACTGGTACACTGTCCTCTTCAGGACATATTTGTGTGCCTCATTACTACATGAAATGCAACAATTTATGTTTGGGTCCTCTCCAACGGTCCACTGAGGCTTCCATAGACACATTCGACTATGAGGTTCATGATATGTCAGATGTATTGAACATCTGGAATACTGAGAGGGGGGTGAATCAGTATTCCATAAACCCATAATAGAATCCACTTAAACATTATCACAACTCTGACTGAATCAACAAGAGTAAACACAAAAATAAGTCAATGAAATCATACACATGAACACCAAGATTTTTATGTTTAAAACCCAAAATGGGAAAAATCACAGTGAGGGTTAACTCACAATATATTATATCCAGATACAAAATATTCCAGGGCTCACTACCATGACTCACTATCCTTAAAAGGATCACATCTTGAGTACAAAAGATGGCTCACTACCAAGATACAATGATAGTGGCTCATTTCCAAAAGAATGAACTAATGTAATACACCTTCAATGTGCAGGGTTTAGTTCCATTGAAGCTCAAAATATAAAGTACTTCCTCACACAACAATCACTCAACAAAACTATACTGATCACAACTGATAAAGCATTTAGGCTCTGATCTTCACACACTCCTCAATCCTCTTCGCATTTCACATTCACTGCTCATGTGTGTCTTCTTCCACTCCACTTTTCATCAAACTCAAAACACCTTATATATATACAAGAATATCTTATTCATAAATTAGGTTGGCCTAATTAGATGAACACAAAATAATCAAAACCTTCTTCCTCAACACCATATAAGTTTTAAACATTTTATCTGTGTAGTGCATTATGCTAAGTCTACTATTAGTCTTCATAATATATTGCATTCGCCGAGTTAGCCAAGACTAGAACACAATTTTCCAAACCAACAAGTAATTCTCAAAGCAAACACCTTTTTGAATCTGAGAACACATTAATTTCCCATCATACTACCAGTAAAGAGACTATCAACAAAACCACAACATAAGAATGTTGACTTTAGTAGAATGTGGAGTCTCCCACATAGTATACCACACATAGAATAATAGTAGGATATAGAGTTAAACTTTTTCAAAGATAACTTTATGTTCACAACAAAAGATGCCTCAAGAACTAGGATATAGCTGTTTGAATGAGTCAATAAAACATGGTTAAGAGATTAGATTCATATCAAACCTTGTGATGAGTTTCAGACTCAAATACCAACACACTGATCCATCACAAAGGAGTATTACCGGTAGAGAACAACTTCTGGTAAACCAAGTAAACTTCCCATAGAGTTATTACCATATAGTTACTACCATGCTGACATCAATGACAACATAGGAACAACCAACACACCCATCCATACTTCATGCTTATGTTGTAAAGCTTCCAACAATCTCCCCCTTTAGCATTGATGGAAACATGCATGACAAAAACTTTTCAAGTATACTGCAATTGAATGCACTGACTACTTCCCCTATCAAAACTGTTCTTCAAAAAAAATTTCCTCTGACACTTTGTCTCTTTATCTCTCCCCCTTTGACATCAATGACAAAGGAAGGGGTCTGGTATAAATTTAAATATGCATCAGAAAGTAACCAGACTGATATGAACACAACTTCAAATTAACCTGAAGAAGAATCTCTGAGACTCTCCAGGATAGCCTTCCATGATGCTTTACCTTCTTCCCATGAACCTTTTGCACTGACAAGAGTCTTGTAAAGTAGCTCAAGTTTAGTTAGTGACTCAATACCATCTGTTAAAGTATTGGGACTAAGGTTGATCTCTGATAATTAACCAATAGAGCCAAGAGCACTAGGAACAAAAGTATGTCTGAGTTTAATCATGTCTCTGAGTGCCACAAACTTTTGATAACATCTGTCCTTTGGTCCTGTAGAGAGAAAAATTTGTCCTGAAGCTACACAATGTAGGACCACCTCTAATTATCTTTATCTTCTGCTAACCTGTATGTATCTTCCTGAGTGCTCAATCAAGAATCACTCATCCTTATCTCATTTCTCATATCTAGTGTACTGCCAGATCAATCTAGACAAAAGGAAAGTAGGTCATGTGCCTCTTTTTCACAACCTTGTACACTCTTCAATTCCTTCATTACTTCATCATGTGCATTCACACATTTTCCTTTGATATTTCCCAAATTTTCTTCATTAGACCTAATTCCAACAGACATTTTAAGTCGAGAGATGTAGACCTTCAAAGAATTAACCATGCCACGAAGATTCTCCACAACAAAAATAGATGAATCAAAATTAGCACTAGGAATAACCTTCTGCAAATTTTCCAAATCTCTTTGAATATTTGTTCTTTCATGCCCATGTTCAATCTTTCTTTCTTCTGCACCTTCTTGCTTCACTACACTCTTCTTTTTCTTCCCTGTTCCGGCCACGCTACCTGAGGTACTTTCTTCATTGAGATACTTGGGGCTTTCCAAGAGAATTTTAGCATATTTATCAATTTCAGCCTCTGACACTTCATTATCCAATTCAGATATCCAAACTAGCCTTGATTCAACTACTTCCATGTGACAAAAAATAGTAGACACAAGAAAATTTATGCTTTCGAAGTATCTTTCCATAACACTTACTGGAATCTTAGATCTTTTGTTCATCCTCATCTAAAATGTTCCAAAGAATTCAACAAGAGCAGACTCTTGTGCATCCAAACTACCAAGATTTATCATGAATTTCTTGATTTGATAGGCAATAGGCTCTGAATTTGACCATTCGATCCTTCCTATTATTGGTAACTCTCTCAAAAAGTAAAAGAGTAGACAAACAACCAAATTACCATACCAAAATGTATTCTTTTTTCTCTTCTTGATCTCCTTTAAATTCTTTAAAAAATGTATGCAAAGTAGTTCATACAAGTCATATTAGATACCTCTTATTACCATATCAATAGCAATATGCACCGCAATAGTAGAAAATGTAGAGTCATTGTTAGGGATACAAACTTTATGACCAATGACCATAGCAACATACCTTATTACTGGATCAACAATCAATCTCAAACCAATCTCTTTTCCTTTAGAACTCCCACCTGTAATCTCAATTATTTCTTCCTCATTCATAGGCTTTAGTTTAGGAACTAGTCCGGAGGAACATAAACTAGTTACATCTCTAATTACTTCTTTGGTGACCAAATGTGCCTCATCAATCCACAAAGATTCATCATGAATTATGTGCTTGACAAAATTTGAATATACTTCTTCTCAAATTCAAACAAGGGGACTTTCCTCCAAACATCCAAATTTTTCTCAACTAGTACTCTATAGGTATCATGGCTCTCTTTCAATTCATTTTCCCAAAGCATGTTCAATTGAACTGGCGACATTTCTTCAATCTTACTGTAAGAAAATGCATAGATATCTTCTATAGGAAACACTCTCAGAGGGATGCAAGAGAATGCGCCAATAGACTCTTCCGACACATTCCTCATATATCTCTTCAACCTAGCTTTATTCACACACTTCACAATCTTTGAATTATCCATAGCAATAAAAGTGAAAGATTGTACAAATAGGAATACCTCTGAAAATGCCAACCAATAAATGTATAGATATCCTGCTTCTGGAGCTCACTTTGAATTCATTTATTATTTTCTTCAAATTCTAAAACCCTAAGTTCCCTTCTAAACTTCCTTTGCACATTTCTTCAAAAATGCATAGGCTTTTAAAATTATCTGAACTTATTCCTTTCATTCCAAATGATTTTTCAATAAATGTTTCAACCTCAAAAATTGTGTACGCCTCCATTCTTTCAAATTATGCAAACTTCATTCTTCACACATGTTACTAAGAAAATATCTTAATCTTGTTACCGCATTAAGTATACTTTTTTCATGATATGACACAAGTACCAATGAGGGGGTTTATTATATTTTCTGATGATTTCTCCCCTTTAGTCACTACTTTTATTTATAAATTGATGGGAGTATCTATATCAGATGTTAGCACAGATAAGACTAATTATTTATTTCTCCAAATCCTTTCCATTTCCTTCCTTGTTTCTTCTGGATCAAATGGGTATGTGCAGGATCATCGTGGAAAAAACAGGCCCTTAAGTGGCAAAAAAATCAGAAAAATCAGAGTTAGGCAACTTGACATAGAAATTTGAATAAGTTATCTATATTATTTAAAAAATATGTAAGAATATAATTTGTAGCAAATTGAATGTAGTTTTTAAACTGCTATGTTTGTTTAAAAAAAAAAATCTATTTGGTGAAAATTTGAAATTTCAATGTAGTAGTACTTAAATTTCAGGGAAAAAATAAGAAGTAGGTGTCTATCTGACCACCCTAACCACAATAAAATGATAATATTATTTTATAATATTTTAGATATAAGTAGAGGACTCATGTCCGGATGTGATGCATATTTTTTTGTAATTTTTTCCAAGTAAATAATTATTTATGAATTTTTTATTACAACTTTTAAAAAATATAAAAACTCAGATGTCGACCACCTTGACTTGGCAAAACTTCATGAAATTCAATTTTATTTTTTAATCCTATAGTATGAAGCATAGAATGTGATGCATGTTTTGGATTCAAAAAATGTGATACCATTTGAAAGCTATAGATGTTTTTCAATCAGTCTATCAATCAGGACTTTAGTCATAATTTGAATAGAAAATGAATAATAATTACTTATTAAATTCAAAGTAAAGAATAATTTATATTGGTGGAAAGCTGAGAATCTCCTTAAAAAAACCCTTTTCATTTCATCAATTATGGGTAAAAAAAAAGTTGTCAGCCACATACCCATCATATTGCCACTTTTTGGCCCATCATGATCCTGCACATACCCAAATATTAGATCATTCTTCTTCTCTAGATAGATGTTCTGTCTTCCATTGTTACTACTAGGGTGTTCTAGTTTTCTGTACTTACAACAAGCAACATTCTTCTTTCCATTTTCCCTTTTATTCGATAGACTATCTTTATATCCATTCTTTTTCTTTTTTCTCTTAGATAGAGAATCATTCATATTACTTTTGCAATCCTTCGCCTTATGACCAAATTTCTTGCAGGAATAACAAACACCATTAAAGGATAAATACCTTTTAGCATCATATCATTTGAAAAGAATTTTTCCGGAATTGCTTCTTTACTTGATTTGTCTATTTTTGTACTACGTCTTCTTTCCAGTGGATTTCTTTGCTTTAGAATGTTGACCTTCCTCAAACCCTAAACCACTCTTATCCATTTCCAATATTTGAGAGGTAATCAATTCATCAAGCATCATCGAGCTTATCTTAAATTTGTCTTCAAACCTTCTTGCCCTTTCCAGATTAGATCTCAAGATTTCTGCTTCCAATTCAAGCTTTGCACATTCATCCATCTTTTGAATTTCAATTTCCTGCCATTCTTCAATTCTTTTCTTCTCATCCAATTGTTCCAGCAGGCTAGTGATGATTTCTTCTCCTTCAATCAACTAATTGCATGCTTCCATACTTTTAATTTGTAGCTTTTCAATGTACTCATTTTCTTTTATCAATTTTTCCTTTAGTACTTCCATTTCTTCTAAAGATTTAGCAGAGACTGCCTCTAAAGGAAAAAATTTCTCATATTCAAATTTTGGGACCTTCCTCAAGTTGTTAGGCTTCTTCCGAGGAACCAAGCTCTGATACCAATTATTGAACATCCAGAATACTAAGAGGGGGGTGAATCAGTATTCCATAAACCCATAATAAAATTCACTTAAACATTATCACAATTCTGACTAAATCTACAAGAGTAAACATAGAAACAAGTCAATGCAATCATACACATGAACACCAGGATTTTTACGCGGGAAATCCAGAATGGGAAAAACCATGATGAGGGTTAACTCACAATATATTATATCTAGATACAAAATATTACGGGGCTCACTGCTAGGACTCACTGTCCTTAAAAGGCTCATATCTTGAATACAAAAGATGGATCACTACCAAGATACAATGATAGTGGCTCACTTCCAAAAGAATGAACTGATGGAATACATCTTCAATGTGCAAGGTTCAGTTCCATTGAAGCTCAAAATATAAAGTATTACCTCACACAATAGTCACTTAAAAAAATTGTACTGATCACAATCGATAAAGAATTTAGGCTCTAATATTTACACACTCCTCAATCCTCTTCGCATTTCACATTCACTACTCATGTGTGTCTTCTCCCACTCCACTTTTCATCATGCTTAAAACACCTTATATATATACAAGCATATCTTATTCATCAACTAGGTCGGCCTAATTAGATGAACACAAAATAATCAAAACCTTCTTCGTTGACACCATATAAGTTTTAAACATTTTATCCATGTAGTGTATTATGCTAAGTCAGCTATTAGTCTTCATAATATATTGCATTTGCTAAGTTGGCCAAGACTAGAATGCAATTCTCCAAACCAACAAGTAATTCTCAAAGAAAACACCTTTTGGATATGAGAACACATTAAATTCCCATCATACTACCAGTAAAGTGACTATCAGCAAAACTACAGCATAAGAATGTTGACTTTAGTAGAATGTGGAGTCTCCCACATAGTACACCACACACATAATAATAGTAGGATATAAAGTTAAACTCTGTCATAGACAACTTTCTGTTCATAGCAAAAGACGTCTCAAGATTTTGGATATAGCTATCTAAATGAGTCAAGAATACATGGTGAAGAGATTAGAGTCAAATCAGATCTTTTGATGAGTTCTAGACTCAAATACCAACACACTAATCCATCACAGAGGAGTATTACCAGCAGAGAACAACTTCTGGTAAACCAAGCAAACTTCCCATATAGTTATTACCATGTTGACATAAATGACAATATAGGAACAACCAACACAAGCATCCATACTTCATTCTCATGTTGCAAAGCTTCCAACAGGATGTAGGAGTTGATAGAGCATGGAGTGGACCATTTGCAGGAGAGACATCGACTACTAGGGGTGATATGGGAGGACCGATAAGACTTAAAGTAATTTCATAGTGTGTTTTAAGTAAATTATTTCATATTTTATGAGAGATATTTGTACTAATATATGTTTATGTGCTGGAATATTTAGCAGGTGTTGATAGAGGATTGAATGTCACAAGTGCAAGAGGATACGCAAATAGCCATTTCATTTTCCCTAGAGAATTATTATACGGTATTATTTAAATTGTTATGTTAGGTGTTAATTTTTGAAATCGTTTATTTTTTAAATACATGTACTACATAGATTGATAGTCTAATGTAATCTTGTCTTTTTATGCAGCAACTTGGTTCTTATACAGTCTTGTTGACTGGGTTTGACCCATTAGATGAAGTTCCACAACAGGTATATATATTTTTTATTCTCGACATTATGATCATATGTGCATGTACATTTAAATTGTGTTACATTCTTGTCAGTTTTTATATAGGAAACCATCTTACCTGCTTCATCCACTATGAGCCCATCTAGCATCATAGCATCACAATAGGTATGTGTTTATTTTATATTACAGATATTTACGTTTAGATAGGAGTAGATATATGTTTAGTAGATATGATTATTTTTCAACAATTATATGTTAATTTGTATCATTTTTATTTTACCTACTATAGTTCTTTGTCTGACTTAGCACTATGACTAGTGTGGGACCATTTCTTTATATGAGGACTCCTGATTGTCCTAAGGGACAATCATATGCAAACCGTCTTGCAGAAAAGAGAGAAAGACAAGAGGTAAACAAAAATTGTATTATTGAAATAATATAGTACATGTGTAGTGATTTTGATGTTAAATTCATAATTTATAAATGATAGTATATAAATTTCTATTTACTAGTCTATCTTGTCAACCATTCACATAATTAATCTAATTTGTGGTTTAAATTGTTATTGTGCAGGAAGCTTCAGAGCTATTAAATTCTTCAAGGAGGCTTGATTTTGATGGTCTAGTACAGGATTAGGATATGATATAGATTGATATGTACTTAAGGTTTGATAGATCTTGAGATGGCATATATGCCACAATTTGTAAAACTTGTTCTGAGTAGGCATATATGCCAAATTTGTATATGCACAAACACAATTATTCTACATTTTGATATATAAGAATTGATATTTGATCTAATTTGTTCCTTGTGTGCATGTCTTTCTACTTTGAATTTTCAAAATGGAATGTATAATTATCTTAGAATGGTTTAAAGTTATGATCGATAATGTATGTTATAGATTAATGAAATTGCATTTTAATAGAACTTATGAATTAAAATTGGCAATCCATCTATGTTAGACTTCATTCATTTTAAGGTTCACATACATTACATTCCATGAGACCACATTTCAAAAAGGAGTTTTTTCAAACAATTCACTGCCTTTTCTATTGTACCACATTTTTCATACATGTCTACCAAAACATTTTTATCAAACACTCAATTTAAGAATACACATGATTTCAAGCTCCGTTGAATGAATTTACATTTGAAATTATTTTGTTTTTTGAACTCCTGTAATGAAGTGGGAAGCTAATTTTTATTTCAAAAGAAGTTAAAATTAATGAAAAATGGTATGAGAAGCACTGTATCATATTTGTCGAGAAGAATTGTTTGAAAATATGCCTCAAAGAATTGTGGTCTCATAGACAGGGAAAAAAAGATGAAAAGAGAAACTTGTGACAGTCTTATGGCATTGATTCTTTTGATTGATTCAAAACTTCAAACAAATAGATACAACTTAATGAAATATATGTCATGTTACAGTGTTCATTTGAAAGTAATATAATCATCTTGATAAAAATCAATGTCACTCAATGTTCATTCAAGCTTAATAACATGTAAAAGGTATAAAATCATCTTGAATAAGAATCACTATCTTTCAACCATAGGGGTTTGATGAACCTTCAAAAAAAGTCCTTACAACTGAACAAGATACATGTTCATTAGATTGTTCATGTGAAATCTATACAATAATCATGATCAATAATTAAGACATCACTCAACCATGATGCAACCATTAAACAAACCAAATGAGTGTGATAATACCATTGAAAAAACCAAATACAACTCCATGACATGCATGTTATTTGACCTTCAACATGCAATTTGTATTATCATAATGCACAACAATGAATGTTGCTAATCGTAATGCATCAATAAGCAAACTAGGCATACTATATGGGACCGATGCACACTACTCATAATGCACACTTCGCACAAAATCAATAACATTGATTTGATATTTTCATATATGTCAATCAAACTTGACCCACACTAAACTTGTTATATCACAATTGTTGTCATATATTCCATTCAACCTAACACAATTGAGGTTTTGTATTTGGTAAGAATTTGTGCAAGAAAAAAAAGTGAGAGATGATGGTTAAGGTGGATTTGAACAAATGAAGTTGTCCTAAGCATTGAAAACTCTATCAAACAAAGGGATCTTGTTTTCCTAAGCATTGAAATTGAAGCAAAACAACTGAAGACTAAAATTAACCACTTACAAAAGGAATGAAAAGATAAGAAGAAGATTTTATCGTCAATGAAAAGGAGGTTAGTCTGATCTAAAAATAGTTCCAATGCATGTGGATGGGTATTTTTAGGTTAGGCATGGTCCTGTTTCAAACCCAAACATGTTGAAACAGTTAGAGCTACATTGGACTAATGATATCCCTTAAGAGTCAAAAGTGCAAAAGGGTAACAATCTTTGACAGACTATTACTCAGAGACCATGATGCTTAAAAACTCTTCGTTTGAGGCTATGGGATCATGTTGTGACCCTATTCAATAACCTCTGTCATTTTTTGCTATCTCGGAGGCATTTTTCCATGGTGACAAGTTTTCAGTTGAGGAAAAAGTTGTCAGATGCAAGCAGTGTAAAGTTGTAAAGTGGTGCAACTTTCATTCTGCAACTCGAACGACCAAACAGATAGTTCCAACATGTCCAGATGGGTACTTTTACACTAGACATAGTCCTCTTTTACACCCAAACATGTCGAATCACTTTGATCTACATTGGATCGATGATTTCCCTTAAGAGTCCAAAGTGCTAAAAGGTAGCAATCTTTGACGGGCTATTACTCAGAAACCGTGATGCTTATAGACTCTTCTTTTGAGGGTATGGACCTATGTTGTGACCTTCTTCAATAACCTCTCTCATTTTTTGCTATCTCAGAGGTGTTTTCTCGTGGTGACGAGTTTTTAGTTGAGGAAAAAGTTATCAAATGCAAGCAGTGTAAAGTTGCAAAGTGGTTCAACTTTTGTTTTGCAACTCGTACGACCAAAAAAACTATTCCAACACATCTGTATGGGTATGTTTATGCTATGCATGGTCCTCTTTTGCACCCAAACACGTCAAATCACTCTGAGCTACATTGGACTGACGATTTCCCTTAAGAGTCCAAAGTGCTAAAAGACAACAATCTTTGATGGGCTATTACTCAGAAACCGTGATGCTTACAAACTCTCTATTTGAGGATCTGATATCATGTTGGGAACCTCTTCAATAGACTCTCTCAATTTTAGCTATCTCGGAGACATTTTCCTGTGGTGACAAGTTTTCAGTTGAGGAAAAAGTTGTCATATGCAAGTAGTGTAAGGTTGCAAAGTGGTTCAACTTTCATTATGCAACTCATACAACCAAACAGACTATACAAAACATCTGGATGGGTATTTTTACACTAGGCATGGTCCTCTTTTGCACCCAACATTTTGAATCACTCTGAGCTACATTGGACTAACGATTTCCCTTAAGAGTCCAAAGTGCTAAAAGGAAACAATCTTTGATGGGCTATTTATTAGAAATCATGATGGTTATAGACTCTCAATCTAAGGCTATGGGATTGATTTGGGACCCTCTACAATAACCTCTCTCGATTTTTGCTATCTCGGAGGTGTTTTCTCGTGGTGACGAGTTTTCAACTCAGGAAAAAATTGTCAGATGCAAGTAGTGTAAAGTTGCAAAGTGATGCAACTTTCATTCTGCAACTCCTATAACCAAAAAAACTATTCCAAAATGTTCAGATGGGTACGTTTATGCTAGGAATGGTCCTATTTTACACCCAAACATGTTGAATTATTCCAAGCTACATTGGACCGACAATTTCCCTTAAGAGTCTAAAGTGCTAAAAGACAACAATATTTGATGGGCTATTTCTCAGAAATTGTGATGCTTACAAACGCTCTGTCTAAGGCTATGATATTGTGTTGGGACCCTCTATAATAACCTCTCTCATTTTTTTCTATCTCGGAGGCGTTTTCCTGTGTTGACGAGTTTTTAGTTGAGGAAAAAGTTGTCAGATGCAAGCAGTGTAAAGTTGCAAAGTGGGGCAAATTTTGCTTTGCAACTCATACAAACAAATGAACTATTCCAACATGTCTATATGTGTACATTTACACTAGGCATGGTTATCTTTTGCACCCAAACATGCCGAATCACTTCGAGCTACATTGTACCAGCGATTTCCCTTAAGAGTCCAAAGTGCTAAATTGAAGAAATCTTTGATGAGCTATGACTCAAAAACTGTGTCACCTAGAAACAATTTTTCTGAGTCTACAGGATCACATAGGGCCCCTCTACAATAACCTCTCACAGTTTTTGATATGTCTAAGGCATTTTCCCGTGGTGTCGAGTTTTCAGTTGATGGAAAAAGGGTCAAATGGATGTGGTGTAAAGGTGCAAAGGGGTTTAGGGTTCATTTTTCTCCTCATGAGTAAGTGAATAAGTGAATCATTTACTCAAATACACTTAATTCATGAACTACACACATGAATACAAAGTATATGCATGAAAACATGTAGGTCGTAAAGTATACATTGGAATACTCATAAGTGACAAAGTATACACATAAGTTGTAAAGTATACACTTGAATACACGTAAAGTATATACAATACACATGATATTATCATTCAAGAATTGCTATCAAATATATGATTTACAAAATGCCATGTAGGCATACAATAAATGACCCTAATACATAGTCATTTCCCAATAGGGGAAGGAAATAGATCATGTGTTGCCTTCGTGGTTGGCACACTCTTCCACAATAGTAGCACATTGACGTTTTGGAGTGATAAGTACCTATACAAATCATCAAGGTAGTAGTTAAACTACATACAATAGAAAAGATGCTTAGAATAACAAATCTATATTTTTCTAATCTGTCACATACCTCTACCAAAGGATCAGAGTTGGCTATTGTTGTAGTAGCTCTATGATCAATCATGCTAGGAACATCGCAATATACTTCGAATGAAAAATCTATATGGTCACAATAGAAAATATGCTTAGACTAACAAATCTATATTATTCTAAACAACCTAAATGATGATGAATTGGTAATGCAAAATATAAAATATTCTTAGAATAACAAATTTATATTATTCTAATATGTTGCATACCTCTGCTAAAGGATCAGAGTTGGCTATTGTTGCAACAACTCCATGATCAATCTTGCCAAGAACATCACAATATACTTCAAATGAAAAATCTATATGGTCACAATAGAAAAGATGCTTAGACTAACAAATCTATATTATTCTAAACAACCTAAATGATGATGAATTGGTAATGCAAACTAGAAAAGATGCTTAGAATAAAAAATATAAATGATTCTAAACTACCTAAATAATGAACCTCAGTAGATAAAGAATATCAAAATGTGATGAACAATATCATACATGTCTCATACAAAAAATTATTCGCTACTCAAGTGTGCCTGAAGGGTCATCTCTTACCTTCAAATTTTTTAGTAATGCTTCATGATCAACACTACTAATTGTCCATAGTTCCTTTGTTTTTGGTCTAGCATGATGTCTCAATAAATTTTCTATAACAAGGTGTGAATACATGAGAATGGTTTTGTGTTTCTCATAGTCTTCAAATGTAGGTATGCCATTCTTTCTAAGCATATATGTTCACAACCAAGTTCTGAAAACAACAACTAAACCTGTATGATCATAAGTTTTTTATCAACATCTAAATATAATTAGAATAAAAAATCTATATTTCGTCTAAACAACCTAAATGATGATGGAATGGTAATGAAAACTAGAAAAGATGCTTAGAATAACAAATCTATATTATTCTAAACAATCTAAATGATGATGAAATGGTAATGCAACCAAGTTTGAGAAATAATAACTGAACCTGTAGGATACATGAGCCCATTGTCATATGTCATCGGTTGTGCTATCTTTTTCTTTACTTGTACACATCATTCCAACCAATAGCCTGATCCCTCTTTATTCCCCTGTGGTGCTACAACTACATAGACATGTCCTGGTTGTATAAGATCATAAATATGGCCATATTCAAGTGAACTTTCCATTACATCTTCTAACAAGGATTGTGCTACAGATAAAGGGGTTAGGTGCTATGGAATCCATGTATCTACCCACTCACTTGACTCACACGGATCCCAATCACACTGAATACAATTCTGACTAAAACAAGCCATCTCTCGTGTCCATATGGTCCATGCACCCGCATCTGAGCTTTGAAATGAATGCATCTTTAAAGAATCTCTAATTGTTTGACATTCCATTGTGTCTCCCACTGTTCCCTCCACAACCAACCAAAAGAACCTAAACACTTTTGAATCAAGTTTCCCTCCTATTGATAGTGCATAAGTACACCAATCAACAATAGAACGTGCATCATTGAATGTTGCACCACCTTTGATCTTCATTTGTTCCTTAACCAAAGCTCTCTTCACACATGCAACTGTGCCAGCATGCTCACCTTTTCCATGCCTAGCTTCAAAAAACTCCAGATATGTGGTACACCCCTCTCTATATGCATCCTACTCAACTAATAAAAGATGCGAGCATTCTTGAATTACCCTGTACAGTTATCTGACCAAATTAGATGTTGACCCATTGCAATTCCTTTTTCCTGCAAGAACTCAAAAAAGTTTTCAAAATAATGTTGTACAAACTCAGATGAATGAGATCTATCATCACTCATGTAAAAATGGTACTCCCTGATTATCTTCCTGTCCTCTTCTGTACTATCAGGGGCATGTCTATATGTTATGTGGAAAAAAATAGCAATTTGAATAGAATTATAATATTGTGATTGGACTTCATTTTGTGGTTGCAATGTGTAATTTTCACCAAAATCAACTATAGATACAATAGTTCCAATGGGGAAAGAGTCCTTACACATCTTGAATTTCCAATCCAACCACTGCGACTTGTGGCTATGCCTTGCATACTTGTAGAAAATATTTTTCTTAAAATCAAAAATAAAATCAGCAATACTTACCTCTCTTGCAACCAACTCACATCTAGAACCCTCACCACCACTTTGATGGAACTCCTAAAAATTTTCATGTTCCATCCCCAAAATTGTACTTAGCCCTAAGGACTTCTAGTTTTGTCTCCTGTCATTGTATAAGGGTTTTAGTTTACTTAAGCCTTATTTGAAAAACCCTTTGAATTGGTGTCCTCACCCAGGTTTTGTTTCTCTGCTGACCCCTTGTGTTGGGCCATTATTTTAATTTTTCCTAAGTTGGGCTAAATGTTTCCCACTATAAATCCTTAGGTCTTTCATGTCGTGGGTATGGTCTCGTCGACCTAGTCGGGCCCTTTTAAAGATTAACAGTTTTTGACATGTGCAAATATAAGAACCCCTGACTATTGTTTGATTGATGTAGATAATCGCCACCATTCCCCATGTACCCGTTCTATTTTATTTTTCATTATTTTATTCATATGGGCTCACGAGCGAAGGTCATGTTTCTTGAACAATTGGTGGGCCCAATGTCTTTTATAAGGCATGTAGCTGGTTGTTGAAGAAAATCAATGGTGGGAGATAAATGAGGTGGTTGCATCTAGGCCATTCCCCACGTGCCCATTTGTTTTTCTTGCTTATTAAAATAATCACACGGGCTAGTGGGCGGTTGTCGTGTGTCTTCTCTAACAATGGGCCTAGTGGTTTCAAATGGTTAGCATTGTTGAGTTTCCAAATGAATCAATGGTCAATAGCAGTGATGTGGATTAATCTTGACTGCTCCCCGCTATCCCATGTGGGTCTCACCTTTCTTGCCAAATTCCCAACGGGGAAGCAGGCGTCTACCACATGGAGTGATCCAGAGAACGTGGAAGCATTTTTCTTGTGAGCAAATATTTAATTAAATATCTCAACACAAGGCATGGAAAATAAAGTGTGTGTTACTAATACATATATATTGCATGTGCTTAAAGATCTTTTAATCTAAGCCATGGATGTTGTATGAAGGATAAGGTTGTGGGTAACTAAGAAGTGTGTATGAAAAATCCGAGAGATCTAATCTCAACCTTTCCCCATCTCCCCATTGAGGAAAGTTGTGCACGAGTTATAACTCATGGGGGTGAGGGGAAAAGGACAAGTGGATTAGGGCTATAGTGACAAAGAGATGGTGGAGCTCGTGTACTACTAACAAGTGGTTCCATGTGGCCTCCTATCATTTGATAAGTATTGCGGCTATGTACAATTAGATCTTTCATAATAAGCTAGTCAAATCTAGATCGTAAATCAATTAACACTCCAAAAAGATCAATGGTTGGCATTCAAAACTCAGTTAAGGGCAAGTGAGTCATTTTGGTTCACGTGAGCGAGCCTTAATAACTGAAAGGACATTGAGCTACCGAAGTAAGGAGCTACATAATTATTAATATTTATCTTAAAGGCATAATTCAACATTGAAAAATATACTTGACACACTCAAGGAGCTCATGTTGTGGTCTCTCAACATTTTTTGACGTTGGAACTAGGGTTGTCAACCTGCGAAGTAAACTAGTAAGTGAATTGTTACCCTTTTTCTAGCATTATTGATAAGTTGTGGTTTCTCAAGCTTAAGTCTGTTAGGGTTTTATTGGTTCAAAATTTTTAAGGTTTGACATTCATAAAGAAGAATTTGTTAATTCTGCATTTGCATAATTCATGTCAAACCCTCACAAAAAGTCATAGGCCTTGTTCAGATAAACCAAAATCCCTGCCTTGTAGTACCTCTTGTGTTGTGGCTCCTAAAATAAAAGTTTATTCATCCAAAGGGGAAGCTTCTGCTCCCAAAAGACCTCATGGATCAGTTACCACCCTCAACCAGTGACAAACCTAAAGGCCAATTGATTCCCATAGGTCCACAAGTAGCAGAGGGTCTGTTTGACAAGAGATGTTCTATCAGGGATACCAAATTTCCTTATACTAGATGGGAACTATTTTATAGCTAGTTCAGAATAGAAATATGGGTATCCCAGTAGGAAACCCTTGGAACTGTGACCTGGGAAAGTTGATTGTGCCAAATGTCTATATATATTTTGACTTGCTTAAGGCAATAACTACTAATTATGACCTAGTCACAAGGACTATCAGAACATATGATGGGGAAGAAATGGTCAAAATCACTAAGGAGGAATTGGGTTTTGTTTTCAAGCTCACTAGATGGAGTGATGAAATGCATAAGATAAATGAAGACACTCTTGAGCAAGAGTATGATAAAACTAGTATTTCATTTAGAGTCCACGTCCTATCGATATTTCTAGTAGAAATTACAGGTTGAAAGATTGTAGTAGGACTACATGATAAAGAGCCTTTCCCTATTAACTATTTTGTTTCCTACTTCAAAAGGACCTTCTATTCCATTTTCCAAATAATTGGTTATGATCCTATCTTTGGAATGCCAATGGCATGGATGTAACATATCCAACACCCCCAATATTGTGCAATATATGATTATGTGGGGTTTCTTTCAGAAAGAATGCATGAAGGACTAACAAGGTTGAAGAGGGGTGAATTAGGAGTGAGATTCAGTTGGTATTCATTGTTGATGCACATGTTTTTGTACAAGGGTGCAGTTTACTTTGGACACAATATTGTCTTGGAAAGAAAGGTGGGTGACTTGGATCTACTAGAGCAATGTTGAACCACAGTCTTGGAAAAAGATGATAAGACATATGACTATGTGACATTCTAGAATTTGTTTTCTTTTGAATTGAAGAGAGTCTTGATTGTGCATTTACCCAGGATTCCCATAGCTCTACATGATTTCTTAGACCCAAGGAGAGTTCAAGCCTAAGCTAAGAGTTGATCATAATTGGGGAGATGTTATTTCACACCCTGATTACACTATCTTAAGAGTATATGGTTCCATGGTAGAACCTCACTTGCTACCAAAGTTGGTGCCAGAAAGAATTGGCTTCCTTGAGGTTATGTGGCAATTGGGAAGTGTAGAAAATGAACACTTATTGAATCAAGGAAAAGGAACTTTCTTTCCTTTGTACACTTGTTTCTTTGATTTTGTAATGACCAAGGGAGGTTGGAATAACATCCTTGATATACTCAAAACATACTGCATGCAAAGGTCAGTTGAGAGGGTCAAATATGACCCATAAGGTTTTATGGCTTGGCTGAAAGAAAGAAACAAGAGCTACAAAATTTTCCACATTTTCCAATATCCAGAAGATGTAATAAGAAATGTGTCAAACACTTTGGAGTAAGAAAAGAGATTGCAAATATGGATTGCATTCAATAAAATGTAGAGTAAAGCAAGAAGAACCTAATTTCAAAATTCTCCTAAAGGCTGAAGATATAATACAGAAGGTGGAGCATGTAGCAAGGAATTTTGATTCAATAGTGGGCCACCTTGAAACTAAAGGGGTAATAGGTAAAGATAAAGGGAAGGATCCTATTGTAGAAGGACTGAGTGGAGGAGAAATCCCTGCTATAGGAGAAGAATATACATCACAAGCCCCTGAGGAACCAAGAATAATATTCTTTGTAAGGAGAAAGAGTGATGCAAATAAAATTGATGAAGCCCCTACTCCCTCTCATCAAGAGGAGTACAAGCCACTTTCTCTTGTGCCACAAGTACCACCTCCATCTCCACCAAGACTGGTAGAACCTAAAATTTTGAACATTGATTCCCCACCACCTATTGAATTACCACCAAGGGAGCCACCATTGAAAAGACAAAAGGTTGAATACACTGGTCTAGTGGACTATGATGATGAAGGCTCAGATGATGATATTTGGGCTTCAAAGTAGGATATGTAAGAAGGAGTGCCCACCACACCTGTAGTAAGGGAAACACATCAATTGGAAACAAGATTGAATAAAGTTGTTCTCATTGGACTCAATGGAAAAGATGATATGTGGTTTGAAGCATGTGTAAGGTTCTTAGATGATGACTCATTTATAAATTCTCAAGCCTTTATGGAGTTTGTGTATAGGGATAAGAAAAATGAATATGAAAAAGCCTAGAAATAGAAAAAATCCTTCACCTAGAATTTCCAGATACTATCATCCAGAAAAAAAAAGGTGTTAAATGAAATGAGAACTAGATTGAAAAAAATGACTGCAAAGGAGGGTCGAGAATTGGTAAGGACTAGTGGCATTTTGTTGCTACCAGAATGGGATCTTGCTTCTGCCAAAGATTTTGACACAATAAAGAAATGTGACATGCCTCTCTATCATATGGAAGAAGAAGTTGCACTTGCATTATATGGGTCTTCTTTTAGTGAGGAATGGGAAGCCTTGGCTATATGGTCTTTATCCCCAAGCACAAGAAAGACCGATATTGTTGAGTCCGCATCTAACTACAATGTATGCTTAATAATAAAAAGAGTGTCAAAAAAATCAGCCTTAGAAGCTACAAATATGTCAGTTCATGTTGCACAATTCACAAGGGCCACTGTAGAGTCTGTGATTACAGAAAAGGATAAGCTCAAGACCGAGTGCAATAACTTGTTAGTTAAATATGGAGACCTTGAGCGGTATAATATGCAGTTTCAGAAAAAGGCAGCATTATTGGATATGTTACAAATATTTCAACCTAGAAAGCCTAAGAAGAATGATATTGACTCCCCCACTACTTCACAAGAAGCTATACCCCCATAGTTTACTACTAAAGTAAGTTCTTCATGGGAAATTGTGCCATATAACATGGGAAGTGTGCCCATTTCAATAGTAGAACCTGATACATCAAAAGGGCCACAGGCTGAATGGGATATCAATAGGGATGAGTTGCTTAGGTAGCTAAGTGAATACAAAGAGAAATGTGACAATCATGATGAGGAGAATTTCAAGAGTAATATGAAAATTGTCACAACAATGCTAAAACATTTGAACAGAAAAGTGAATAACAAGTTAAATAGTATTCACTACAGTTATTCATCTATGGTGGATGCTATCAAGAATTTTGACATTGACAAAGAAAGAGCCATTCCACTCATGGAAATTTGGATCCCTAGGAAGCAAGATTTGATATTGATGGGAATTAGAGTTAAGAAGGATCCCAATCCACCTGAAAATTTTAAACCTACCATGCTTCTTGTAAGTAAAATTGAAGGATACGGGGGAAATCTTGAACCGCTAGAAAACAAAATAAAAGAGCTGGTGAAATCCTTTCATGAGTCACATCATGGCCTTCTTCCATCCATTCTAATGGATGATGATAGCTTCAAAACTATATAGGAATAGAGAAGTGAAACAAATAAAGTTATTTCAGATCAAGCTATGTCAATTTGTCATAAATTTGATATGGAGACATTGAAGATAAATATGGATATGCTAATTCATGTTGAGACTGTCCTATTGGAATTTGATAAGGAAGCTAACCAGATTATCACTAAGTATGCACCTTATAGAAAGAGTGATGATGAAGTCATGAATTTCGACTGGCCCACTAAAGATGAATTCTTGACATGGAAAGGCGAGTACTTGGAAGGAGTAGGGGTTTGACATAAAAGGTGGTGAGTTAGTGATTTGAAATTTTGAAGTCTACAATCATGATGAATAATAGATGGATGGGAATGCACTACATAGCTTGGATTTAGTACATATTAGGCTTTTGATAAAGTATGGAAAATGTATTTCTTCTTCTCCAAGTGAATTGATGACAAGGTTGTAGATGTGGACATATCTCTTGAATTTTCCTTTTTTGTTTCTTTCATTATTTCCTTCTTTCACTTTGTGTGTGTGGGCACAAATTTTGAGGTAACTATTTGATTATACCCATTTTGAAAATTGGACCAGATCTCCAACAATGAATGAAGACTACTTTCATTTTCCCACATGTCTCCCACCTCTTGGGAATGCATTGTAATTGAATGAGAGAATCTTTGTTATGGCAGTCCAATAGGGTTTTGACATGTGTACTTTATGGCCTGAGGCTTGTTTTGCTCCTTCATTTCTATAAGAAGGAATTCAGGGCCAGAAAGTAGGGGTTTATTGTTTTACAATTAACATTGTGAATTGTAAGGGAAATACTAAGCATGTTTTAGAGTTTTTGTCTTAAGTTTAGAGTTCATTGTTATGTATGTAATTTTGATAATAGTATAGCAACTTCAATACAGAGTAATACCAATTTCATGGCTATTGTCTCTCCTTGTACTTGTTTTATGAGTTATGAATGAAAGTAATCTAGGATTCCTTTTCTTTGTCTCTATTGTTTCTCAATGGATGTTTGATTTCATTCCTTCTTATTGATTCAATGAATTAATGTAAATGCTTGGATGAGATCGTTAACTTGTAAGAATCAAATGCTAGGATATTTGTAAGTAGTAATGATCATGAATGTAATAGGGGAATGTTGTAATGTAGTATTTCTTGTGACTGCATGTTGCTATTGTTGAGTTTTTGTCTAGTTATGTAGTTTGATATTAGCTTTGTGCTTGTGATAAAGGAACTGGTTTGTGCAAATTACTCATGGTTCAGTTTCTGTGTTGATTCATCAGCTAATCACTTTTTAATTTACAAATTCTCAAATGGATACCACCATAGTTGTTTTGTGTTGATATTCTACCTTCTCATGCTCCAAGTATAGGACATTGATAAATGAGATGCCAACTTATTTGATGTACTATGTTGTTGAGTAATTTTATGAGAAGTATCTGTTATGGAAAATGTATTTAATTATTATTGTGGGAATTCCTAAGTATACATTGTGGGATCACCCTCCCGGGTTTCATAGAGCCCAAACTGTAGGAGTAGAAGTCTTGCAGCTTCCACTCGTTCGTTGGCCAATCCCTTTGGAGTACTAATTATTGGAAATGGAAAAGTCCATAGGTATTTCTGGAGATCAGTTTGGTTCTTAAAAAATAACCAACACACTCTTCAATGTGTATTTGTCTATCTCAAACCTTTTTTTCTCAACAATCTTGTTACCAAAATCATGATCACTGCCCTCATGAAAGCATGTTACAAACTTTGCTAAACCACCACATTGTAAACACGTTTCATTTAAACAATAATTTCTATAAAATAAGCTACCATCACCTCTAATGCATAAAAATGAATCTAACAACTCCTTGGATAACTTGGGAAGTTGCACTGCATGACACTCCTCCAACATTTCATCAATATGCATAGTAGAATGAATATGGCATAATAATTCATGATACATTGAAAACTCAACATGGTATTTACAACATGTATTACGAACATTAATAGGTACACAATAAAATGGCTTGCAAGATTCAAAAGCCCTTTGTGAGATTTGTAAATTTGGATGTTCTTGACAAAATTGTTTGGCTACATTCAAAAAAATGTTTAGGATGCAGTGTATGATCTCAATTACCAATTTGTAACTTTAAAAAATCCTTTACATTCGGTGATACTCTAGAGTGTGAGTTCCAAAATTGTTCAATTTTCATCTTTACATTATCGGTTAGCTTCTTATCAACATGTGGAAGCTTCCCACTAAAATCCCATGTATCATTTTGAAGAGGACTATTGAGTCTTCCTCTTCTTGAGAGTGCTCTATTCAATGTTTTACAATTTAATTTTAAATCAATACAAGTTTGTCTCATTAAATGAGTCTTTCTCACATGATGGCTTACTATTGAGGTTGTGATCACTCTATGAGCATCCCTTTTATCTTTTTCCTTACTAGTCTTTCCAATAGAGGTTAAAGCATTAAAAATATTTTTGACAATAATACTATTCTTTTCTAATTTTTTGGTGAGACGAATCTTCAATTTTTTTAATAATGGTCTCATTTTGTAAATCTTAAGTAATTGCACAAAAAATTAACATTGTTTAGTTAATTTCTTATTGGAAAAGTATTCATTGAAAATTTTGGTAGCCCACAAACGAACCATTCGTTGTTACCTTTTTCCTTCAAGATTATCAATTATGTTCTCATCTATTTCAACCAACCATTTAGGGGTTCTCTTGTAATTAGGTGTTACATAAGGTTCATTTTCAAAATTTTCAATGTTATCAACATTTTGATTTTCAAGTTCAATGTTATTAACATTTTCATTCTCACTATTTTCAATAACAATTTCATTTTGAACAAAATTTTCATTTTCAATAATAATTTCATTTTCAATAACATTTTCAAAATTTTCATTCTCAATGTTGTTCACATTTTCATTTTCAATTTCAATATGATGTTCAATATTTTCAATTTCTATTTCATCTTTACTTGAATTAACATTTAACAGTGCAGAAGAAGCTTCAATTTGAATATTTTTCATACCTTGTCTTCTTTTCCTATGACTTTCTCTATTTTTTGCTCTATATGCTTCAATTTCATTTGATGTAAGTTTCCTTTTACCTTTTCTCTTACGATGACTACTGCTTCCCATTGCACAAATAAAAAAACACACACAAATGATTGTAATTGTAAAAAAAGTGTAAGAGAATCTTTCAAAAGCAATTTTTTTTTTGATGCAGACAGAAAGCACAAGAATTTTGTGATAAAAAGAATGTAGGGACCGTTGAAATACTCAAAATAGTCTGATTTTTTGTTTTTTTTATATAACTTACAAAATGAATATCTGTTTCAAAACAGATATCCATTTCCTTTAGTGTTATGAATTATTATATGTCATAATGTATATATTTATTATATATTAATATAGTATATTAATTTATTATATATATTTATATATTATATACTATATATTAATATATATTATATATTTATATTATATTATATATATTATATATTAATATATATTGCTGCTCGTGCAAGTGTATAACCTATAACAAATAAAATGGATATCTGTTTACTTGAGTTTTAAGAATTATTATATAATAATGTTATATTAATATAAAATAATATATTAATATATATTATATATATTAATAAGCTATATTAATATATATTAATATTATATTAATATATATATTATATATATATTAATATTATATTAATATATAATATATTAATATTATATTAATATATAATATATTAAAATATATAATATTATATATTATCCCACAATGGCGCCACGGATCTCGGCGTCGATCGCCTGATCCTGAATCGCGTCGATCCGCAACGTTCCTGCCGCCCGCACGATCGCCGGATCCTGATCCTGATTGATCCGATCGCGTTTGATTTGATTTTGATTTCTGCGCCCTGATTCTTAACGGATCTCCGAACGTGATCGGTTTGATCACCAAGAATCGGTCACCGAAAAACGATCAGCGTCGATCCGATTTCACGTCTGATTCGAGAAGATCCTGATCCGATTGATTTATCGGCGTTCGATCTGATCCTGATCGATCTGATTGATCCGATTTCGTTGTCTCGTTCGATTTCGAATGATTTTGATTTTGAATCCGATTTTGTTCTGGATCTCTAGGAAAAATCCTCCTGTGAGTTACGCCTAACTTTTATATAAATTTTTAATAAGTTATCTATATTATTTAAAAAATACAAAGAATAGAATCTAGAAAATTGAATGTAGTTTCTAAACTACTAGGTTTATTTTAAAAAAAAAAATCTATTTGGTGAAAATTTGAAATTTCAATGCAGTGGTACTTAAATTTTAGGGAAAAAATAAGAAGTAGGTGCCTGTCTGACTACCCTAACTACAATAAAATGATAATATTTTTTTATAAAATTTTAGATATAAGTAGAGGACTTATGCCCTGATGTGAGGCATATTTTTTTATAAATTTTTTCTAAGTAAATAAATAATTATGAATTTTTATTACAACTTTTAAAATATAAAAACTCATGGCTGTCCTGAATTAATCTTAACTTGGCCAAAAACTTCATGAAATTCATTTTTATCCTATACTATGGGTTAGAATGGGACAGCGTTTCTTGATTCAAAATGATACCGCTGAAACGTTTCAATCAACCTATCAATCAAGACTTTGAAATATAACCAAAATAGAAATGCACAATACCTATTTACAACTAAAAGCATAATTTATATTGCGGGAAAACTGAGAACTTCCTCCTTTAAAAACCCTTTTCGCTTCATCAATTTTAGTGTCCCAGCCACATACCCTACACATACCCATCATATCGCTTACTCTCTTTGGCCCATCATGGTCCTTTACATACCCTCTCCCTCCCATATGTCTTTACCTCTCCCTCTCCCCTCTCCTCTCCCTCTCCTTTATCTCCTCTCCCCTCACTCTCCTCCTGATCAATCCTGACTCGTCTGACCTGAACCGCGGCAATGGATCTGATCTCGGTCTGGCGGTCTGATCTCCTGATTCAACTGATTCTCTGTCTGACTCTCCCTCTCTCTCCCACTCTCCCTCTCTCTCTCTTTCCGAATCTCCCTCTCCCTCTCTCCCTCACTCTCCCTATCTCCCTGTTAGGTCTTTCTCTCTCGCCTTCTCTCCCTTTCAGGTCTTTCTCTCTCACCTCTCTTTAATATATAATGATTAAATATATATTAAAGATATGAGAGGGAGATGGAGACTTCAAAGGGAGACTATGCATTAAATATATATTATAATATATAATATATTTAATATATATACAATATATAAAATATAAATTATGTATAATATAGTATATATTATATATAATATATACTATAATATATTTAATAAATAAATATATTATATATTCAGAATACATAGCAAATGGATATCCGTTTATAGTGGATATCCACTATAAACAGATATCCATTTTGTTGAGGACTTTATAACTCAAACCCTATCTCATTTTCACGATGCTACCAATTGAGCAATGACCTCCATCGTGCGCAGTGACCTCTGGCGTGTTCCAGGTATGTGTTCTTTGCATTTTTTTCTTTTTTTTTTAATAATTAGTGATTAATTTAGGTTTTTTTTTTCATTCTTTGTAGTTTTGTTGAATTTTTTTCATTTCTAGTTCAACCTACAAAAAAATTGAAACCCGATTAGTGGAAAACAAAAACATCAAACAAAAAATTGAACCTTCATTATGGAAAAAAAAAACATAAAATTGAACCTTCATTACCCCCTTTTTGCATTTATTTAAACTGTTTTACATTCTTGTATATTTTTCCTTCTTCTTTATCACTCATTCTCGTGTTTCTTAAATTCTCATGTTTCTTAAATTCTTGCTTTGTTGCTTATTCTTAAGTTAGTATTTCTTTGCTAAACAATTTGTTTTTTAATTTTTTTATTCTTTTGACTCTCCTCAACTCTCAAAATAGAAGGGACCCTTGTTGTAAGTATTGTGCTCTAAATTTCCAACACTTAGTGAATCTAAATCCATAGTTAGTACTAGCCAAAAAAAACTTGTCCTAGCAGGCATAAGGAAATGGTCGAAGTCAATGGATAATAATCAATGGGCTATGCAGGAGGCTATCATATTGTATGATAGCCTCCTGCATAGCCCATCGATTATTACCCATTAACTTTCCCATTTCCCTATGGCTACTAGGACAAGTTTTGTTTAACCATTTTTTACTATGTATCTAGATTCACTAAGTATTGGCAATTTGGAGCTTAACACTTCCACATTGCAGTGAGGTAAAAATTTAATGTATTTTTAGATGAGATTTCACATCATTTTAATTTTAAATTTTTTTCATTTACACACCTTAGACATAAATGAGATTTACACATTTTTTATTTGTATTCAATTAAGTCATTTATATTGAATGGTTTAAGGGGATTTATAAACATGTATCTTACATTTTCAAATTACAAATTTAATGCAGGTTCACTTATATCTAAATCATGGATCCGTGCCCTCCAGCTCCACCCACTCTACCTCCACCCACTCCACCTCATAACCCCCCACCTCCACCACCTGCATCTGATAGTGCTCACTTTCGATAACAAATCAATGTGAATGTTAGAACCATTCAAGATCAAGTTAATGTTATTCAGAATGAAGAACGTGTTCACCTATTTTTTAGGTGTTTTGCATCAAATATGCAAAATATTGTTGATGCTATTAGGTCCATGGAAGTGGACTTAGATGCACATCAATGATGACTAAAGGAGAGGAGACAGTCACATTCTGAAAAGGAAAACACAAATAAATGAAGAGATGCAATAGAGAGCCGCAAAACTTTATTAAGACAATGATCTTATTTTTATAGAGAATTTGACCTTGGATGGATATTTTATAAAGAATTTTGTTGGATAGATATTTTATAAAGAATTTGGTTGGATGGATATTTTTAGTGTTGAATTTATGAATATAACAGTATAATGATGAGACAAAAATTTAGTAATAAATATTAAATAATCTATTAATTTAGTGTTTGTTCATATATAGTGTGCATATATAGTATTTATTCATGCATCATGGTTAAGTGATGTCTTGTTTGTTGATCATGATTATTGTATAGATTTCACATGAACAATCTAATGAACATGTATCTTGTTGTCTTGTAAGGATTTTGTTTGAGGGTTGCATCAAACCCCTATGGTGTACATAATGTTCTTGTTTATATATCATGGTTGAAAGATAATGATTCTTATTCATGATGATTTTATACATTTTAGATGAAGGATATAATGACATTTTATTAAGCTTGAAGGTTTTAATGGCATGAATGTTGAATTGAGTTGTAATGGTTTTGTAAATGATGGTTGCATCACTTCTTATTCTAGAGGGTCCCAACATGGGAAAAAACTCTTCCTCTCAACTCTCTATCTCTCTCTCAAGTTTCTCAGAGCTTCCTCTCTTCCTCCCTCTCAAGTCTCTCTATCCCTCCCTCTTAGGTCTCTCTCTCTCTCTCTCTCTCCCTCTCAAGTCTCCCTCTCTCTCTCCATCTCAAGTCTCTCCCTCTCTCCCTCTCCCTCTCAAGATTCTCTCCCTCTCCCTCCTCCTCCCTCTCTCCCTCTCAAGTCTCTCTCTCTCTCTCCCTCTCCTCTCTCTCTCTCTCTCTCTCTCTCTCTCTCTCCCTCTCTCTCAAGTCTCTCTCTCTCTCCCTCCCTCTCTCCCTCTCAAATATATATCTCTCTCTCCCTCTCATCTATCTCTCCCCATCCCTCTCAGGTCTTTCTCTCTATCCATCTCTCTCTCAAGTCCCTCCCACTCCCTCTCTCTCTCTCTTGTGAATTGGTTGCACATCAATAAATATATAATATATAATATGTAGTAAATATATTATATAATATATATTACATAATATTAATATAATATGTAATATTTAATATATATACTATATATAATAATACATAATATATAATATAGTAATATATAATATAATAATTTATAATATAATATATAATATAATACATAATATTAAATATTAAATATTATAAATAATACAAGTAATGGATATCTATTTTTTTTGACATAATCAGTAGGCTCGGGATTTGGCTTAGGATCTGGTTTGGGATTGCCTAACCTGGAAAGTCAACCCAAAAAATGTGTTTAGAAAATTTGCTTAGTTTTCTGAAGTTCACCCTTGTGGCTGATGACTTTTTTTACTCGAATTTCATGAAATGAAAAGGGTTTATAGAAAAAATTGTCAACTTTCCACCAATATAAGTTATTCCTTATTTTGAATTTAATAAATAATTATTATTGATTTTCTACATACATTATGACTAAAGTCTTGATTGATAGGTTGATTGAAAAACTTCTATAACTTTCAAAATACTAAACATTTTTCAAACCTACAAGATGCACCACGTTCTATGCTTCACATACTATAGGATAAAAAAACAAATTGAATTTCATAAATTTTTTACCAAGTTATGGTGGTCAAACACTAATGTTTTAATAATTATGAAAAGTTCTAATAAAAAATCATAACTAATTATTTAGATGGAAAAAAATTACAAAAAAAATGTTGGAAATAGGATGCCATTTAATTGCAAATCCTAAACATTAATTATTTCATGTATCTCCTATGTTCTTGGAATGTGTTCAACAACACTAAGATTAGGATGAGATTAATTATTTGGATGAAATAAATCATGAAATTGACATTTGTAGTTATTCCTAAATAATAGGATCATGTGGGTGCACACATGGTAAGGTGACACTCACCTTGAGTTCAGTTAACTATTGAGATAGAGATAACTTCGAATGGATGAAAAGTTCCTAGGAGTTAGGATTTGATGTTTGCATGCTTGAAGTTTTCAGTTTAGTTCATAATCATTTTAGTTTAGTTTAGTTTAGTTTAGTTCAGTTTAGTTCAATTTAGTTCAGTTCAGGTTATCTTGGTTGCATGCAAGTGCATGTTGGATGCATGTTGGTTATTTTGAGTTGCATGTAGTTAGCTTCAGTTAACTTGGAATGCATGGCTAATAACTTGAGTTGTATGATAGATAACAGGGACTACCTCCTTAACAGGGATGACCATTCTTGCATGAATGGTGTTGAGTAAATGTTTCAGTTAACAAGAAATCACTTGGAGCCAACTTGGGTGCCCAAGATGCTTTCTTGGAATTAACTCCAATGCATGATAAGATATTTCTAAAGGCTCTATTAAGTGGGACCCTCTTTGGGCGCCATCTTTGAGGAAGAGCTTTGTAATTATCACCGAAGTGAAGGATGAGTTGTAGCTTTAGTTTGGGACACCCAAATGGGTAAAGCACATGTTCTAAGCTTTGGTCTTCATGATAGAACTCAACTTGAAGCAATATGGCGTACCTTTTCAAGGGCTTGAGCTTGTGCATTGTAATTATCACCATTTGGAGATTACAAGGTTGCATATTGTCTATTTATCTCAAGCAAGTTGAATAGAGTTGTGAGAGTTTTTTATTGCAGGTTGTGAAGAAGATTGGTAAAGACAGAAGAAGTATTCTCAAGCAAGAATTGGAGCTATTGTAATTCAGAGATTGAATAATAGAATAATTCTTGGTGGAGTTTTTCCCGAAAGGGTTTCTCCACGGTACATCTTGTGTGATCTTTCTAATATCCTGTCTAGTTCTTCTATCAACTTCTCTCTTCATTCTACAACAGTAAAATGAATTAATCAAGATAATCACCCACAAAGAATATATGTAACAAAGAAAGCTTACTTAGATCAACAATATTAAATTTTGAGTATTAAGCTAAGAAAACACCTCATTTTTCAACAAAATACAACATCAGGTGTGTCCTCTACTTATATTGAAATATTCTGGAATTTTTTTTTTCTTGTACTTAGGGTGGTCAGACATACACCTGCTTCTTATCTTTTTCCTAAAAATTTAGTACCACTACATTGAAATTTCAATTTTTTGCAAAATAGATTTACTTTTTTCCAAAAAAGGACTAATAGCCTAGAAACTACATTCAATTTGCTACAACTTTTGTTCTTACATATTTTTCAAATTTTGTTAATAACCTATTCAAATTTTTATGTCAAGTTGCCTAATTCTGATTTTCTGAATTTTCATCGCCACTTAGAGGCCTAGTTTGGACCCCCATGATCCTACACTGACCCTTTACCATTATGGATAAATTTAAGAAGTATATGGCTAAAAGTAATTTATGGGAGGTTATTTCAATCCTAAAATAAATGAAACTATTAGTGGTGGCCCTGAATAAGTAAAAAAAAATAGGCAAACAAAATTCTTGAGTTCTAGATACACTAGATCCCCCTTAAAATAACATTTTTTTTCTAAATTACATTAAATGAGGTAAGCTAGCCTAAATTCGAGCCTTTATACATTACTCTCATGGGTGAAAGTTAAAAGATAGGTCACACTTTTGTACTTGAATCACTAGAAAGTGGCATGCACGTTTTAAATTTTGAAATTATGTAGACTAATGAATTGTAGATTGTTTTAGTGTATTTTATTTAAAAATTAAAAAATATTTGAATGTAATTTTTTATAAATTTAACACAAGAATTTGTGTTGATCTAAAATGTAAAAAATGAGGTTGAGTGGGATGTCACTCTTTATATAGTAATTTTTTTTGTATATTTATAACTTTAAATTTTAGAGCATAGATTAATTATTCCCCATTTCACTGAATATACATTTAAATAAATCTTAAAAAAATTGTGTACTAAAAAAACAATTGTTTCAATAATAGATTGAATTTTATCTTAAATATTTATCCAAAATAGGAAAAATTATATCTTGACATGGAATCTCTTCTCTAAGAATCATATTTTTTTCTATATTTTAAATACACAATAATATTTTTTCTTGACAAGATAATTGGTCTTTCATTTTGATGTTGATGACCCAATTTTAGTAAAATTAAAACTAAAAATATAAGCAATAATTAAACCATGAAAAATAAATTGAAATTAAATTTATAGATCTATGAAAGGATATTTTTATGTTTAAAAAAAATATTTACATTAGGAGTTGTAAAAACATCAAATTTTTTATATAATATTTGTTTAAGTAAATTGACCCTAATGTGATACTAAATATATATTTAGTGGATACTGCCAACTATAAAATTTAAGGTCTATATCTAATTTAGCTATAATGAATCCAAATAGACTATATTCTTAACCAAATTTGGCTTTCAATTGGAATTGCTTAAATCCACTTACTGATTAGTTGGCTTGAAGTGTGACATAGATTTTAAGTTTCACCAACATATACAAGGGTAAATTGATTAAATTCAAGGTAGGTTCCAACTCAAGCACCTCTTGATGCACAATAATGTTTATGGTGCATTAGACTTAATTGCTACTAAAGGTGTGATCTTGGAGATGATACTCCTATTAACGTATTTGGGGTAGTAGAAAACCTCCCAATTTCTCTCTATTATTTCCCTAATATTTAAATACTCTACTATATATACATAATTTATTTTTCCAATACCATTGACATATGTCTCTCTAGATAGTTTGTTCCAAATTTTTGAGGTTTTTTGTCATTTGAATACAACCATATGTTCCTATAAACTTGGTATGGAGCAAGAATTAAAGTACCTTCCCAATCCATTAGTATACACCACATAGAGATAAATCCAATGATTTTGATTAATTTAAATTATTCTTTTATAATTAAGGATTGTATTTTTTCCATTGAAGCCTATGAAGAATATTATACTACCATACAAGTCCCAAATGAAGAATATTATCAATGGTGGACAATAGAGAATGAGTAAAGGGTCATATAGGAACTATTTCAAACAAATAGCTTGGAAATATACATCATTTATGAAGATGCTTCACTCACTCCACAAATATATAAGGAAATTAGTTATTACACTAGGATATGGAAGGTGTACTTTGATGGTCTTCTTCTCACTTCTCTTTACCAATCTTCTCTCACCTTTTCCAATATTCAAGTCTCCAATGCCTAGATATCCTAGCTTGGATCTTCCCCACTTAATCACGAACTATCTTTCTCATCCCCTCAAAATTTTCATTCTCCACTTCTTCCCAATATTGCTCCCAAAATAGAATTGTCACGAGTCTCCTCATGACCCATCCCATCTTCGTCTAATGTAATCTCACCTCAATCTACAATCAACATCACACTCTTAATATTTTCATGGCTTCAAGCTCTCTCACTACTTAGGACTCCTCCTACCTACAACAACGCTCACAAAAGATTCTTCTCTACAGTCTTCACACTTTTCTCTACCTACAGGTCCTCACATAGGTTGCCTCATGTTCAACGCTTTTCTTATGCACTCAAAACCTTTGGATTTGATACCATTTGGTGGAAACAAAAAAATCCTCTACTAAATCACGATAACAAAAGCATGGACAAATACACTACTATAGCCAAACAACAAACTATATTGATAATTTCATTTGTCAATAAAATCGATTAAAAAAAAAATGGAGGCAAATTTACTTGAGTAAATGAAATTAAAATTCACAAATAACAAGTCTCATATAATTTGCAAAACCCCATTCTTTTCTTCACTATTCAATTGCTCGTTACAGGTATACCAGCACTCTATTCATCACTTCTTTTTAACTCCACCACTGACTTCTTTTTCTTTGCACACAAAATCCTTTCCTCACTGTCCCAACATCTTACTCTCCTCTAATTTTCCGTATCATTCTACAAGTGCGGCCTCCTCTCTCCATCACTAGATCTGTACTTTTTTGTTTCACATTTCTTCAAAATGGTACCCCTTCACCTCTCAATGCCTCTCCATATGTCTATGTGCCCCCTTCACTTTTCAATTTCTCTGAACTTTTACACATTTGGTTTAAAAGCAATGCCATCCTAAAACAGCATGATCTGCATTCTTCTTTAGGAACATTCATTGTATTTTAAATTTCAATTGTTACCTTGTATGGTGCGGCTATTGTTATGGTTTTTAACTTCCAGTATTAAGATTCATGTGTGTGTAGCCTGTCATTGGTCTATCCTCCCTAATTCTCTGGCACGACTCCTTTTCCTATTTCATTATCATGCATATTCAAACCTCCTCTGCTTTAAGGTGTGCCATGTTTTATTTCTCTTCTCTTATGCATTTGTGTTACAATTTAGTTTAAAAAATGCACATTAAATGGCATGCCCCACAAGTTTGCATATTTTATTATCCTCCATCAAAGGATGCACAACCATAGCTCTCAAAATTTTCTTCCCCGTTTTGCAAACTTCCAATCCACCACATGTTAAACCATTTTCTATCTCATATGTGGTGCTAACTCTCCCCATATCGACCACACCCCTTCCACTCCAATGTACTATTTCATCTTTTGATTTATTTCAACCTACATGCCACTATATGGCACTTGTTTCTTAAAATCTGCATTTTAATTTAAATTCAAACTGTCTTTTAAAAGGCACAAAATCCCCTTTCGTTTCTCTTTATCTTCCACACCAAAATTGTTTTCTTCCCAGCCTTTATATCTGCACAATTTATTTTGGGTTGGCATTGAAAAATGCCCATTATTATTATTATTTAAATTTCATATCTATGACATGACACATCACCCTTTTTTCCAAGCATATTCATCTTCTCATTGCATATAATTCATCGTTCTCTGCATATATCAATTCAACCTTTGGAAAAATGAAATAAAAAATAGTTCAATCTCTTTCACAAAATAGACCACAAAACTCGAATTTGAATTGAACTCTGGAATCAAATACACTCTAAAAATGTAAAATTGAAGCCAAATTATTTTTGGTGATGCAGATCACTAATCTGCTCGGGATGCTCCTGCATCATTTATAGTTTGTAAAAGGGCAGTTTTAAGTGATTTTTTAGTGGCTAATATTCGTCAATTGACTAATAGTTGAAATCTAGGAATCTAAATTTGGCGAATAGTTCAAGTTGTTACACGACTTGAATCACCACTTTTTTATAAAACATAATTTAGTCTTATTTAAATCCCTAAACAAATTATTTTATTAAAAAATTTAACTCAAAAATTTTCCACAATATTCGATACATGATTAGATTGGATTCACCTAAATTTTATAAGTTATAGAAGTCTCAATTAATTCGCCAATAGTATATCATAATTATTTCTTTCTTTAGGGTCATGTTTCCAATATCTATTTGTCACCATTATTTAAAATATAATCTAACCCTCATTGTATTCCACAAGGTAAAATATACTTGCAATCTATAATGTTCATGGGGCCCAAAATTTCTTTTGGATCATTGATCTCCATTGAGATCAACAATCCAAAATAGAGATTAGTGATCTCTAAGAAATTTTGGTCCCCATGAATATTACATATTGTAAATAGATTTTACCTTGTAGAATGCAACAAGGACCATTACATTACATTTTCAATCCATGGTGGCAACTAAATATCATAGAGTCTACCCCTTAAACCCATCGATCATTTCCACCTGTTAGAACTATAAAATTTTGAAAATTTCAAAGCCAATTGTATTCATGAGTTTCCAAAATAAGTCTTCATCATACACATAAAGTTCCCTCCTCATGGCGTCTTGCTTGTATTTTGTCATATAATTCATTTGAATCCATCTAGTCTTTGATATTTCATGTTACCCATATCGGCAAGACAGGGTGAAGGTCTCCCCGGCCTATATTTTTCACTAATGTATGCTTGTTGCATATTATCGGCAAGACTTTGTCTTTGTCTCGACAATAGAGGAAAATCATATCAGTGAGAGTGTTATCTTCGGGCTGAGGTCTCAGTGAATACTTCTTGTCTTATCGATCAATAATAGAAAAGGATATATCGGCATGAGTTGCGGCGTCGATATAATATCATGGCAAACTTTTGTGGTCTTACCGAACAACATGTGAGGGATTCATTTCGGCCATATTTGTTGTGTTTGGTGTGATGTCATAGCGAAATCTCATTGTCTCACCGATCGACGCATGTGGAAGTATATCGGCCAAGCTAAAGGTATTCGGGATGAGGTCTTTGCGAGTTTGAATTGTCTTGCCGACCAGCGAATGAAAGGATACATCTGCGTAGGTTGGGGAATCGATGTAATGTCATGGCGAATCCAATATGTTATACCGACTAGCACATAGAAGGGTCATTTCGGCCAAACTAATTGGTATCGGCATGAAGTCATAACGAAGTCATATTGTCTCACCGATTGGCTCACAAACAAATGTCTCGGTAAGACTCATATGCATCGGGGAAAGGTCTTGGCGAGTGGCTCTTGTCTTGCTGAACCAAATACAAGGGGACTCTATCAAAGTATTTTGGAGTAAGGTCTTGGAGTCTTACCGACTCAAAAGCTACGCCGATAAAGAAAATTACATTGGTGAGAGAACTAGTGTGTTTCGGCGATGCACGGATGGAAGGGACTACTCGGTAAGACTTATATGTTATAGAAGTGAGGTCTTGGCGAGTGACCTCCGGTCTCGCCGATAATATATATGATGGCTCTGTCGGTGAGAAGATTAGCTTGTCTCAGAAAAATGAAGGTGTGAGTTTGGGGTGTTTCGGTAACACATGGGATAACCGATATGAGGTCTCCTCGATATCATGTAGTCACAGCGAAGTAAATTAGACTAATGGTGCATCGGTGAGAAAGCCAATAAGTCACAGCGACACACAAGATGAATAAAGGGCTTTCGGTATGACTCAATGAACTTTGTGTGACTTCTCCCCGATTTTGAAATGTCTTGGCGAAAGCGAATGGGAGATGCTTTTCGGCGAGAGTTTTCTCAAGTCTCAGTGACTCAAGATGGATGAAGGAACATCTGAGGGAAACATAAAGCGATCTATGTAAAGTCTCCCCGATAACAATAAGTCACAGCGAAGCAGGTGATGCAAGGTCTTGTCGGCGAGGAAAAACTTATGTCACGGCGACATACATGATAGCAGGAGACTTTTGGTGAAACATGATGTGATCGACATAAGGTCTTTCCAATATCAAAAGGTTTCAGCGACAGTGAATCAAACGAAAAGGGAATTTCGGTAAGAAAACTTCTTGTGTCTTGGCGATTGGAACAAATATAACAGAAAAGTGCTCTCAGTGTGATAAAAGGTTTTTGAAATGTTTTCTCCCCGACCGTAGAAGGTCACGGCGAAACTCAGATAACCAAAGGGATGATTGACAGTGATATAATTTCCTTCGGCATACTTACAGAAGTGTCTTGGTGACTGTTTCAGAGATGGTTAACAGAAGCCTAAATTCGAACAGTTGGTTGCTGACTTGTGAATGCGAAGCATTGTGTCTCTTCGGTGGCCAATGAATAATTGTTCATTCTCAATTGTAAAAGAGGGGGGGATCAGATTAGATAGGGGATATATAGTAGATAGGGAAAAAATATATGGTGTAATACAATGTTTTTGCCAATATGAGACTATGTTGCATGTTTCAAATCATGGAGATATCAATTGAAATCTAATAATATGGTGCAGTTGTTTCTGGTATCAGTTGTTTATGGTGTTCGTTGAAATTATTATTGAAGTTGTCTCCAGTATGGTGTTTTCTGGTTATTTAAATTGGTGTAACAAGATTATATCCAGTTTGTCATTGCACATTTGCTGAATCTATATGGTCAATTGATGGGTTCTTTCCAGTAAAGATTAAATCCTTCAAATTGATCATAGTAATTAGAAAATGTCAATTGGATCAGTAAGAAGAACTCGATAATCATAACTTTGCATGTTTATACAAATTATAAACTAAATCAAATGCTAAACAACTTGAATTTCTGCCAGAATGAAGTATTTGTTTCAAATTTCTCTTGACTCCGCATACCCAATAAGGCACTGGTCTTTGTGTTTTATTAGTTAGTTTCATTCAATCCTTTTTACATCTGTTAACTGAGCATATTAGGATTTAGAATTGAATATTGCTTTACAATTTATACCAATGTTGATTTTATTTGTCCATTTTTCATTTGCCATCGTGGACAAATCACTGTAAGAGAGAAGATAGAAGGTCAAGTCTGCATAATTCATATAGGTACACCCGCCTAGGTTTAGCAGCACCTAAAGAGTAGAAGGTTTAAGCCACTAAAACCTTGTCTATTACCCTAAAACGTATCAAGAGATTGGCAGCCTCTTGAGGTATCCTTTACCTACGTTTTTGAGAGCTAACAAATTGACGACTCTACTAGGGATAACAAAGAATATGCACCTTAATTATAGAGTCAGAAATCCTATATATAGACTCCGCTGGGAATAACAAGTAACAATCTTTTTCTCACTTTCAAGAAAGTGAGTGGCGACTCTGATAAAACATTGCAACATGAATGGAAGAAGATCTCAATACAGGGGAGGTCATACTGGAGCTTCTACTGGCAGTAGTAAGTGGACACACAAAAATGATAGGGTTGACAAGGGTAAAGGGGTAAGTGAAGACATGTGCATGACAAACAAAGACAAATCATCAATACCTCATGGTGAAACATATAACTATTATGATACATGGAAAGATAATTCAAGTGAAGAGCCTTGTACCCCAGAAGATCAAAAGAATCCTTTTTATGATCCTCAAAGATAGGCAGAATGGCATGCTAAGTTTGAAGCTAAATGACTCAGAATTCAGCATGAATATTACCAAAAAATGGAAGGTAATCAGAATGGACCCACTGATCAAGAAATTCCTCAAGAAGATTATGAATCTTTAACTTATGAAGAAGTAAAAGCACGGTTTGAATCTCAAAGAAAGGAGAGAGAAGAATAGGAAAAGGCCTGGATGATACAAGCCATGAAAGAATTTAAATTGCAAAAAACTCAGAACATTACTCAGACAACTGATTGCCCCCCAAAATATGTACCACCTCATAAACAGGGTAATCATGGTGTGGGACCTTTTGAGCCACCAATGGTCCTTCACCATCAAGTTGGGAATCACTATAAATAGCCAAATCATCCACCTCATATTCCCACACAACATACAAATATACATCCACCTCCTAGTCAACATCATGTGCCATATCATAACACACAATACAATAACCCAGTGTACCAATATCAGTACCCACCTAACCCTCCTCCCCATCAGTATACCACCATGATCAGATAATTTGATTTGGCAAGGTTTCAGTTGTACCCTTATCCTATGGATGGTAGTTGGAGAAATTTGGTGCCTAAATTTATAGGGAGTAATGCAATCACTGTTGAGGATCATTTAAGGAGTTTCAATGCCTTCATTCAGGATTTGGATGTACCTTATGAAGATTTACATATGAGGCTATTCATGATGTCCCTTATTGAAGAAGCTAGGGATTGGTTCAATAGCCTAGCAAGAGCTTCTATTTATTCTCTCTGAATATTTCAGGACCGATTCCTTGAGCAATATGGGAATCTAAGTGCACCAGATGCAGCTCTTCATGAATTGATGAGAATTTAGAAAAGTCAAAATGATTCAATTTTTGATTTCAACTGGAAATTCAATAAACTGCAGAATAGAATACCTCCTGGATCAAAGTTTCCAGACTCTGTAGCATTGAGTGTTTACCTGAATGCATTTGATCCTAAAATAGGATATGAATTAAGAAATAGGTTCCCAAGAGACTTGGCTGAAGCTCAGAAGATTGCATTAACAATTGAAAACAATAGGAGGGCTGCTGGGATAATTGATAAAAGAGAAAATCATAGGGCTCCTCAACAAACCAATAATTATCAATACAAATAGGAGAACACATACAAGAATGAAAGACCGAGGCCGAGGTTACATGACATGCCCTATAATACAAACTGGAAGGATGGAAAACTTGTAACAGATAGGCCTGGAAGCAAAGAAACTCCTGATCCATTGAGGAAGAAGGGAACCTATATGGTAAATAACAATTATTTTTGTGAAGTCTGTGATAAGCCACATTCTCTAGACTATTGTGTTGTAGCTCAAAGAATGCACAAGGAAGGAATGTTGATGGGAAATAGTGGAGAAGATCATAAAGTGTATTTAACTTCAAGCACTTTTCACCATGTGGAGGAGAGATATTCATCTTCAGAGGATGAAGGTTATGAGTATGATGTTTCAAATCAAAAATACAATGTCCACATGGCTGAGCAGTAGACCCTTTCTGATTTTGAAGAAGATTATATAGAGCAACATTCTGATGAGATGCTTACTCAGGGTAGCATGAGGAAACTCACTGAAGAGGAAATAGAGAGATTAACTGTTGCTGCAGTTGAAGAAGCAAAGAGTGAGTACTGGTTGAGAAATAGGACAGTAAATGAGAAGGAAGGTGTCCCTAGGGGAATCTTCATGAAAGAGCAAAAGGCGACATAAGGAATTGTGAAAGGGGTTGAAAACAAACAACATGATGAAAGCAAACAAAAGCCTGTCTAAAAGGATGAAGTAAAAGAATTACGTAAAGAAATTCAAAAGACTGATCAACCAAGTAGAAGAGAAAAGGAAGAGAACAAAGGAGAAACATCATAACAAAAGAAAATGATTGAGGCAAAAGCTTCTTCTTTTGACTTCACTCAGGCTTTGTCTCAGGTAAAGATGTCTATTCCACTTCTTGAGATGATGAAAATTAAGGAATACAGGGACAGTGCAGTGCAATTGATAACAAATGAAAATGAAAAACATGTAAATTCTGAAAATAAGATAGCTGCTAAAAATAAGCAGGATAAAGTAAATATCCCAGAAATCTACTTGAGTAATGTATTGACAAGTCCTCCACAAGTTGATCCTTTTTTCACTACATTACTCATAAATAACAAATTGTTGAGGAATTGCATGATAGATTCTGGTGCTGCCATGAATATTACGCCAGTAGGAGTGATGAAACAACTAGGCATGTGGGTGGATACATATGAAGGAAAATGTTATGCAATGGATAATCGACCTATTCCTGTGGTGGGTATAATGAAAGATGTTTAAGTTAAATTAGTTGCTTATCCTCAAGTGGCTTACAATATTGATATAACAGTAATAGACACCCCTCCTCAATTCGGTATGCTTTTATCAAGGAAGTGGATGGCAGCTATTGGTGGAAATGTCCAGTTTGATCTATCTTATGCAACAATTCCGGTAAATGGCCAAGAGGTGAAGTTGTACAAGGAGCCGAGGATGAACCAGCTTATTGACTGTGTACCAAAAAATCAAATCAATTGTTTTTGTGATGTTGATCTTGGGAGTTTCAATATAGAACCAGGCCATCCAGAATTAACCAATGGTGATCCTATTGAGAAGCATGCTACACAGAACTATAACGGTGTGTGGAAGATGTACTTTGATGGAGCTTGCAGTCAAGAAGGCAATGGAGCAGGGATAGTATTTGTTTCACCTGAGGGTGTTACATTTAAGTATTCATTTATGTTAGCATTTGAATGTACAAACAATGTTGCAGAGTATGAAGCTTTGTTAATAGGTTTGAATATAGCTGTGAAACACAAAATTAAGTTGCTAGCTATTCTTGGAGATTCAGAGTTGGTTGTTTCACAAGTCAAGTCCAAGTATGCAGCAAAACATAAAAGATTAAAGTAGTACGGAAATGATGTATGGGATACAATTGAGTTGTTTGATTCCTTCTCAATTGAGTGGATAGATAGATTGAAGAACATAATGGCTGATTTTCTAGCAAATGTAGCATTGAAAAGAGATGATATTACATTGGCTGGGGTATCACAAATTGAATTCAAGACAAGGCCTGTTGTGCCTGATAACATATATAGTTGGCAAGTCTTTAACGATGATACTAATCTTTTGAAATTCCTCCACTATATAGATCAGTATGAAGCTCAAGAAATTGAATTCAATGCCTTTGTTGAAGAAGTGGATGGGAAGCAAACAATCTTTGGGAAAGAGATCTTACAGCTCAAAACAAATAAGCTTCCTAAAGGCTTAGTGGCATTGGAGAGGGTGTATAATGGAAATGATCGATCTCTTATGAAGCAAACACTAGTGAGAAAGGAGGACATTGAAGAAATTAACTTGGGAACTGAAATGGCACCAAGAAATGTGTACATAGGGAAGAAGATAAGCCCTGCAATTAGAAGAATGCTGGTAGAGTTGCTGAGAAAAAATAAACATGTGTTTGCCTGGTCTTATGAAGATCTAAAAGCATACAGGGAAGATTTGTTTCAGCATGAAATACCATTGAAGCCAGATGCTAAGCCATTCAGACAAAAGCAAAGACCCATAAATCAAATATTGGAGCCTAAAATGCAAGAGGAATTGGCAAAGCTCAGGAATGGAGGAATCATTAAACCAATTAGGCATTCGACGTGGGTCTGAAATTTGGTCCTTGTGAGAAAGAAAAATGGAGACATTAGGCTATGTGTAGACTTCAGAAATTTGAACATAGCATCCCTTAAAGATAATTACCCTTTACCCAATATGGAGGCTATATTGCATAAAGTAACAAGGTGCGAATTGTTGTCTATGATGGATGGGTTTTCAGGGTATAACCAGGTTATGGTTAAGGAATCTGAGCAATATAAGACTACATTTACAACTCCTTGGGGAACATATGTATACATAAGAATGCCATTTGGTCTCACTAATGCAGGGGCAACCTTCCAAAGAGCTATGGATGTGTCATTTGCAGATTTGATCAATGTTATCATGGTGGTGTATCAGGATGACCTCACTGCTTACTCAAAGAAGGCTGAAGATCATGTTCATCATTTGGAAAAGGTGTTTATAAAAGCCCTTGAATATGGTATTAGCTTGAACCCTAAGAAATGTCATTTTGTAGTCACAAAGGGTAAGCTCTTGGGACATATTGTTTCAAAGGAGGGGATTAGGATAGACCCTAAAAGGGTTGAGGCCATTGATAAAATTCTTGTCCCTAAAACTGTTAAGGCAATACAGTCATTCTTTGGACAGATTAACTTTGTCAAGAGATTTGTTTCTAACTTTGCTGAGATTATTAAACCTATATAAAAAATGTTGAAGAAAGGATAGAAAATAGAATGGACTGCAGAGGCTTTGGAAGCTTTTGTATCTATTAAACAGGCTATCAAGGAGGCTCCTATTCTTAAGTCTCCGGATTTTGCAAAACCTTTTCAGATATTTTCATTTGCTTCAATGCACACTACTGCTACTGTTATGCTGCAAAAGAATGAGGATGGTCATGAACAACCTATTTCTTTCTTCAGTAAGTCGTTACAAGGGTCTGAATTAATGTATGATATAATGGAAAAATAGGCATTTGCACTAGTGAAAGCTGTAAAAGCTTTAAGGCCGTATCTTGTTGGAGCAAAGGTGGTTGCATATGTTCCTCATGCAGCTGCCAAGGATATTCTGACACAGTTTGAAGTAACAGGAAACATATGCAAATGGATTAACAAAATCCAAGAATTTTACATGGAGATACAAATTACTAAACTGGTAAGTGGTCAGGGCTTGGCTAAGTTGATGACAGAAGCGAATATTGAAGCAAACCAAATTTGCAATATAGAGGGAGAGAATGCAATTGCAAGCATTGAGCATACTCAATGGTATACAAATTTCATGCATTATCTTAAATACATGAAGTGTCCAGAGGGGTTGAATGACAACCAGAAAAGAACACTGAAGATGCAGGAATCTAAGTATGTTTTTATGGATGGAGATCTATTTTGGAAGAACAGGGATGGTATACTATTGTTATGTCTGGACGAATTTCAAGCCAAACATGTTTTGAGTGAAATGCATGAAGGGGTTTATGGAGGAAATTACTCAGCAAAGACAACTGTGCATAAAATCCTCAGGGCAGGTTATTACTGGCCAAAGGTTTTTAATGACTCTTTTACATATGTAAGAAAATGTGAAGCTTGCCAGAAATTCTCTGGAAAACTGAAGTATCAGGGAGCTTTTCCACTTCGACCCTTGTAGGCTGATGCCCCTTTTCATCAATGGGGAATTGATTTCATTGGAGAGATACAAGAAAAATCAAGTGGTGGACATAGGTGGATACTGGTGGCCACTGATTATTTTACCAAATGGGTAGAGGCGATCCCAACTAAACAAGCTACAAGTAAGGTGGTGACATAGTTCCTAATGGATAATATTATTACCAGATTTGGTACACCATTGAGGTTGATCACTGACAACGGGATGTGTTTCAGATCAAATGAATTCAGAAATTTTTGTAGTTCAAATGGTATTACTATTTCTTATGCATCCCCTTACCATCCACAAGCTAATGGACAAGTAGAATCTAGCAATAAGAGTCTTTTGAAGATTATAAGAAGAATGTTAGGTCACAATAAGAAAGCTTGGGATTCAAAATTAAGACTGGCTGTTTGGGCTGATAGGATTACAGTAAAAAAGGCAATTTTGAATTAGTGTATGGAACACAAGCTAAGATGCCTTTGCAAAATTTGTTACCAGTCTACAAGTTTGTCCTTTAGGAAGATTTGGATATTTCTGAACCCATGGAGGAGAGAATGGAGCAGCTAGCTGAACTGGATGAAATAAGGAGAGTTTCCCAAAATTAAAACATAAAGTTACAGACACAGATGAAATATCTGTTTGAAAAAAAAGCAAAGGATAGGAAATTTGAAGAAAGTGATCCGGTATTGATGTGGAATGCAAGGTGCTAGGAGAAGGGAAAACATGGTAAATTTGAAGCTTTGTGGCTAGGACCTTTTGTTGTGGTTGGAAAGAAAGGCGAAGACTCATATTATCTACAGAATATGGTTGGTGAAGATCAGGAATTGCCTGTACATGGGAAATTTTTGAAACATTTTTTCTCTTGAGTAACACAGAGGATTAAGGGTTGCCAGTGCATGGAAAACTCTTGATGATCCTCTTTAAAATTATTTTCCATGCACAGTAGTTTAGGAAATAAAAGGAACAGGATTTGCAAGTACATGGACAATCCTGATTTTCCTTCTTTCAAAATAATTTTTCCATGTACAGTAGTATAGGGTCATTCTCCTTTCCATTCGTTCCATCTTGCTCCCATGATCCATCACCTTGAGTTTGGTCTACTCACCCAGAAATCTGGATCCTTGCAATGATATTACTATCATTCATCCCTAGACGAAGCCACTATTAGAACTGTAAAATTTTGAAATTTTCACAGTCAATTGTATTCATGAGTTTCCAAAATATGTCTTCATCATATGCATAAAGTTCCCTCCTCATGGCATCTTGCTTGTATTTTGTCATATAATTCATTTGAATCCATCTAGTCTTTGATATTTCATGTTACCCATATCGGCAAGACAGGGTGAAGGTCTCCCCAACCTATATTTTTCACTAATGTATGCTTGTTGCAGATTATCGGCAGGACTTTGTCATTGTCTCGGTGATAGAGGAAAATCATATCGGTGAGAGTGTTATCTTCGGGCTGAGCTCTCAACGAATACTTCTTGTCTTATCGATCAATAATAGAAAAGGATATATCGGCATGAGTTGCGGCGTTGATATAATATCATGGCGAACTTTTGTGGTCTTACCGAACAACATGTGAGGGATTCATTTCGGCCATATTTGTTGTGTTCGGTGTGATGTCATAGCAAAATATCATTGTCTCACCGACCGGCGCATGTGGAAGTATGTCGGCCAAGCTAAAGGTATTCGGGATGAGGTATTGGCAAGTTTGAATTGTCTTTCCAACCAGCGAATGAAAGGATACATCTGCGTAGGTTGGGGCATCGATGTAATGTCATGGCGAATCCAATATGTTATACCGACTAGCACATAGAAGGGTCATTTCGGCCAAACTGATTGGTATCGGCATGAAGTCATAACGAAGTCATATTGTCTCACCGATTGGCTCACAAGCAAATGTCTCGGTAAGACTCATATGCATCAGGGAAAGGTCTTGGTGAGTGGCTCTTGTCTTGCCGAACCAAATACAATGGGACTCTATCAAAGTATTTTGGAGTAAGGTCTTGGAGTCTTACCGACTCAAAAGCTACACGGATAAAGAAAATTACATTGGCGAGAGAACTAGTGTGTTTCGGTGATGCAAAAATGAAAGGGACTACTTGGTAAGACTTATATGTTATCAAAGTGAGGTCTTGGTGAGTGACCTCCGGTCTCACCGATAATATATATGATGGCTCTGTCGGTGAGAAGATTAGCTTGTCTCGGTGAAATGAAGGTGTGAGTTCAGGGTGTTTTGGTAACACATGGGATAACTGATATGAGGTCTCCCCAATATCATGTGGTCACAACGAAGTAAATTAGACTAATGGTGCATCGGTGAGAAATCCAATAAGTCACAGCGACACACAAGATGAATAAAGGGCTTTCGGTATGATTCAATGAACTCTGTGTGACTTCTCCCCGATTTTGAAATGTCTTGGCGAAAGCGAATGGGAGATTCTTTTCGGCGAGATTTTTCTCAAGTCTCAGCGACTCAGGATGGATGAAGGAACATCTCGGGGAAACATAAAGCGATCTATGTAAGGTCTCCCCGATAACAATAAGTCACAGCAAAGCGGGTGATGCAAGGGCTTGTCGATGAGAAAAAACTTATGTCACGGTGACATACATGATAGCAGGAGACTTTCGGTGAAACATGATGTGATCGACATAAGGTCTTTCCGCTATCAAAAGGTTTCAGCCATAGTGAATCAAACAAAAAGGGCATTTCGGTAAGAAAACTTCTTGTGTCTTGGCAATTGGAACAAATATAATAGAAAAGTGCTCTTGGTGTGACAAAAGGTTTTTGAAATGTTTTCTCCCTGACGGTAGAAGTTCACGACAAAACTCAGATAACCAAAGGGATGATTGACAACGATATAATTTCCTTCGGCATACTTACAGAAGTGTCTTGGTGACTGTTTTAGAGATGGTTAATAGAAGCCTGAATTTGAACAGTTGGTTGCTGACTTGTGAATGCGAAGCATTGTGTCTCTTCAGTGGCCAATGAATAATTGTTCATTCTCAATTGTAAAAGAGGGAGGATCAGATTAGATAGGGGATATACAGTAGATAGGGAAAAAATATACGGTGTAATACAATGTTTTTGCCAATATGAGACTATGTTGCATGTTTCAAATCATGGAGATATCAATTGAAGTCTAATAATATGGTGCAGTTGTTTCTGGTATCAGTTGTTTATGGTGTTCGTTGAAAGTATTATTGAAGTTGTCTCCAGTATGGTGTTTTCTGGTTATTTAAATTGGTGTAACGAGATTATATCTAGTTTGTCGGTGCACATTTGTTGCATTTGTATGGTCAATTGATTGGTTCTTTCCAATAAAGATTAAATCCTTCAAATTGATCATAGTAATTAGAAAATTTAAATTGGATCAGTAAGAAGAACTCGATAATCATAACTTTGCATGTTTATACAAGTTATAAACTAAATCAAATGCTAAACAACTTGAATGTCTGCCAGAATGAAGTATTTTTTTCAAATTTCTCTTGACTCCGCATACCCAATAAGGCACTGGTCTTTGTGTTTTATTAGTCAGTTTCATTCAATCCTTTTTACATCTGTTAACTGAGCATATTAGGATTTAGAATTGAATATTGCTTTACAATTTATACCAATGTTGATTTTATTTGTCCATTTTTCATCTACCATCGTGGACAAATCACTGTAAGAGAGAAGATAGAAGGTCAAGTCTGCATAATTCATATAGGTACACCCGCCTAGGTTTAGCAACACTTGAAGAGTAGAAGGTTTAAGCCACTAAAACCTTGTCTGTTACCCTAAAATGTATTAAGAGATTGGCAGCCTCTTGAGGTATCCTTTACCTGTGTTTTTTGAGAGCTAACACCACCCTCGAGCCACTGTTTTTCCATGAGAATTATTATTTTAAATGGAAGGATTCGCCATCATAATTAATATATTTTCCTATTATTTTCCAAGATTAGCCAAAATTTTCTATAAATTTTTAGTGATGTAAGAAAAATCGCCAATAGAAATTAATATTTTTTCCAAAAAATGAAAGATTTACTAGGATTTTATATCTTTTCTTGAGGGGTGGTTTTTTAAAGTTATCACTAAATTTGTATTTTGTCAGTACCAACAACAATGATGTTTTTATTTGATTTGTAGACCTGGATATACATCATGGATGATAACCATAGGGGTTGGCATCGTTGTGAACTACATCTTAAAATACATGTTATGTTTTAGATTATGTGTACTGTGAAGGTTGCCCTATTATATAAAGTCCAAGTTAACAAAGACAACATATTTGTAAAGGTCCTATTTGTTAAAATACACCCATAAATATATATATGTATGTCTTCATTTGAACTAACAACAACATTTGACAATTGTGTGTTGGGTATGAAAAATTTAGGCTTCAAAATATTGTGTGATTTGTAACCTACATTTGGTAGGGTATTCAAACACGCTCAACTAGTGAGAAGTGTATTGTATTTTCCCAATACTAATAATAATGATGTTTTTTCTATTTGAATATCAAACTTGGATATACACGAATAATAACCACAAGGTTTGGCATAATTATGAACTACATCTTAAACATGCAATATGTTTTGCAAAGTGTACTATAAAGGTTTTCCCATTATATTTAAACCATAGGTTGACAAAGACAACATGTTTTGGAAAGGTCCTATTTGTTATAATACATCCATAACTATATGTATGTCTTATCTACATTTAAAATAACAACAATATTTGACATCTGTGTGTTGGATATGAGAAATTGTAGGTTTCAAAATATGGTGTGTTTTGTAACCTGCATTTGAAAAGGTTTCTAAAACACATGGTAATTTGCATCCTCAATTGATGATAAGTGTCTTGTATTTTCCTAGGACCAAAAATAATAATGTTTCTATAAATGAATTGTAGACCTGGATACACATGGATAATAACCACAAGGGTTGGTGTCATTGTGAAGTGCAGCTTAAAACACAATGTATTTTGTATAGTGCATACTATGAAGGTTGCTCCATTGTAAAATGTGCAGGTTAACAAAGACAACATCTTTAGAAAGATCAGATTTGTTAAATAATACATCCATAACTATATGTATGTCTTATCTATATTTCAAATAACAACAATATTTAACAACTGTGTGTTTGGTATGACAAATTGTAGGTTTCAAAACATGGTGTGTTTTGTAACCTGCATTTGATAGGGTATCCAAAACACACCTCATTTTTTATCCTCTAATGAGGAGAAGTGTATTATATTTTCCCAATTCTAGCAATAATGGTCTTGTTGCTACTCAAATTACATATGGTTCAATATACACAAATCAAAAGTATGGGGTTGGGGGAATCTATGAATTGTAGGTTAAATATGTTATGTTAAAATTGTACAATGTGTACTTTTAAGATGCCCTATTAGATAAAGTGAAAGTAATAATAGATAACATGTTTCTAAATATCCTATTTGTTATAAGACATCCATAACTATACATATGTTTTTATACATTAGAAAGAACAACACTATTTTACAATGGTGTGTTCAAAATGAGAAATTGTAGCTTTCAAAACATGGCTTATTTTGAAACCTGCATTTGATATGGTATTGAAAACACTCCATGTTTTGAATCCTCAACCAAGGAGAAGTGTTTTGTATTTCCCTCATGTCAGTATTAATAGTGGTGTTTCTATTCAAATTACAAACCTCAATATACAGAAATCAAAACCCTAAGGGTTGGGATCATTGCGATCTACAAGCTAAAAGATGTAGTTTGTTTTGTAGCCTACCATTTTATAGTAGATAGCATGTGCAATATTGAGTGTGTACAACTTACCTTATGTTGTAAACTATAGGTTAAAAATATGCCATATTTTCAAACCTCCTATTTGTTTTAAAATATTTATCACTATACATTTCTTTGTTGTTGAACAATAAAGAAAATAGGTGATAAAATGCCACTATTCTCCTTAAGTCATTCAACAATGTCCTAGGATCCCAAATTGGATTGACTATCAACCCAAAGGGTGAGTCAATTCTCAACAAGGAAGACCTAGGAGGGGGTTCTTTAGGCTTTAATGGGTTCACCACCAAGCAAAAGTTTGGAAAAGACACTTTAACATTCAACTCACAAAACCTAGTAATGCAAGCCAAATGATGAAATTAAGCAACAAAAAGTTAGGGTATGTGTACCTGGGAAGTCTGGAAATGTAATGAGGATTCTAGAAATGCAAAAAAACTGTCAAAATATTCTAGGGAGGACTAAGACACCCTTACTATTGTCTTAGTCTCACTGCTATTTTTTGGGGGAAATGCAAAATCTTCAGATGTCGGAACAAAATCTGAAAGAATCTCTGCAAAATAACCTTGGGAGGACTAAGACACCCTTGTTGCCAACTTAGTCCCATCTTGAATTTTGGAAATCTTTGAATGTGATCCCGAGGTTCAATATCTACACTTCCTTCTTCTCAGATCTTAGGTCCCGAAACTTCCAGATCTAGCCTGTAGGTGAGTTTCCGTGAAGATGACAACTTTGCAATGCAACCTTGAAACTTTGAACTCCAAATGATCTTCAAGTCTTCAACCTAAATCTACAATCACAAACATGCAAGAGAGGAAAAACTTTTTGATTGCTAGTAAATGGGGGTTTTCCTTGGTCAAACCCCTTGTTGGTAATTAAACCTTTAAATGAAATGAATTAATGGAAGGAAACGATGAATGGACAACATGCAATGTTACAACTCACCAAACCCTTGTTATGAAATTTGCAAACTTGTGTGAAATGGCTAGCTTGAATGTAGATCTCAAATCAAAGGAATGCTTGATAGATCTTGACTTGAATTGCTTGCTTGAATCAAAACCCTACATCACAAATGTTAGCTCAAAAACACACATGATGCAAGAAGATCTTTGATATGATGCTTGAATCTTGATGATGGCTCCAAATGCTTGATGAACTGCTCTTGAATTCTCTCACAAAAGTCTTGATCACTTGATTTCTTGTTAGATTGCTAGGTATGAAAATATGAGAGAAGGAACCTTGTATTTATACTTATCTATGCTCAATATCCCTGAATTACACCACAAAAAGTCAACATATGAATTCATTATTTAAAGGAGGCTAAAGCTCGCCAAGATTTGAAATTAAATCCCAAAAATAACCTAAGGGGAACTAAGATTCCCTAGGTGGCATCTTAGTCCCGAGGCATGAAACTCAGGGCACAAACTCCAAAAAGGGGCCCATTTAAGGTGCCTTTGAAAATATGGTCCCAAGACCTTTGGGGGATAGAGACGCCCTAGGTGGAATCTTAGTCTAGACCCAAAAATAAGGGACACACAACCACAATCATTAAATTATCATTTCTCCTTTGATGATTGTCAGAATTAGCCATAAAAAGATATAATTTATTAGGATTGTGGATGCAAAATAGGACAAATTAAGACATAAATAGGGATAAGAAAAGCAAGTCGGGCCCAAAAAAGTGTGAAAATGCAAGGGTATGCATTTTCCTACATTACATTTAGCGCTCACTTTAGTGAGAGGATGAACCTGCTTCAAACTCACACTAAAGTAGCCAACCACACAATCAAGAGGGGTTCAAATGTATGAATGTTAGTAAGATAGGATCAAAATAACCAAGAGGGTGGCCAAGCCCCCAGGATCAAGATCCTATGATATACCAACATAGGCACAAAGGAACACACTTTCAGATGATATATGAAGCCATAACCATATCATAAACATACACCATCAAAGAAAGAAAAAGGAAAAAGAGAAAAATGCTACAGATCAAGCTTCGACTGGCCGTCTAATGCACTGTGGACTGGGTCTAGGATATTTTCCCAAGAATACTTGCAAGTGACTTGCGTCGTACACCATGCAAACAAAATGCATGCTCCCAAGGGCTAGTGAAGCTAGTTGTCCACTAGGTGAGCCCCCAAGATTCCATACCAAATCCATACCTCCAATGACTTTGATAAGGACAAAAGAGAAAATGCATGCTCACAAGGGCTAGTGAAGCTAGTTGTTCACTAGGTGAGCCCCATTGGACTATATAAAAGCCATACCTCCATGACTTTAATAAGGTACAAGAGAAAATGCATGCTCACAAGGGCTAGTGAAGCTAGTTGTTCACTAGGTGAGCCCCAGGTGACCATATCAAAGACATACCTCCATGACTTTAATAAGGTACAAAAAGAAAAATGCATGCTCACAAGGGCTAGTAAAGCTAGTTGTTCACTAGGTGAGCCCCAAGGGACCATATCAAAGCCATACCTCCATGACTTTAATAAGGTAGAAAAATGCAACACAACAAGAAAGAGGGATGTTCAAAGGGATTTTTCTTAGTTCATGTAAGGTCTCATCTCAGGGAACATTGTGCTTAACGTCTCCAAGAGAGGACAAGTGCAAGGTCTCATCTTAGGGAGCATTATGCTTAACATCTCCAAGAGAGGACAAGTGAAAGGTTTCATCTTAGGGAACATTGTGCTTAACGTTCCAAAGAGAGGACAAATCATAGAGATATCACACTCTCGAAGGAAATCAAACCCAATGACACCACCAAGAAAGAGGACACGTCACATGAAGAAGAAAAATCACACCAAGGAACATGGAAAAATGCCAATGAAATCATGCCAAAATAATGCCAATGTAATGAAATCATGCCCCACCCCACTTTAAAGAAATTGTTGAACACCATGCTATGAGAAATTACTTTAAAGTAACCAAAACATAAAAAAGGAAAAGAGGGTTGGCCCCCAAAAACACATAAGGGATCTATGGATTCAGGGTCAATATATGTCTTTCCTACAATGATATTAGAGAGCTCGAAATTGTCATCATTCCCCAAATACACATAGAAATAGAAAAATGACATAAATAGAGCAATAACAAAGAAAATACTTTTGGGTCAACATGGAAGAAACATGAATGTCTTGGCGCCTTACGTCATCCCCAAAAGGAAAACACAAGACAAAAATGAAAGGAAAATAAAAGATAATAAAAAATCTTTTGGGTCAACATGGGAGAGACATAGGGTGTCTCAACACCTTACATCATCCCCAAAAGGAAAATAAAAGATTAGGAAAAATATTTTTGGTCAACATGGAAGAGACATAGGGTGTCTCAACGCCTTACATCATCCCCAAAAGGAAAATACAAGACAAAAATGAAAGGATAAATGAAAGTGAAAGGTAAAGACCCATGAAAAGGAAAAAAAGCTTATGACATATAGAAGAATGAAGGTACAAATATAAGAATGCACATAGAGAGAGAGAATATCAAACAATAAGGGGGATCACATTACACACATGTAATCAACCAAAAGGAAAAAAGGAAAGCAAAAAGAATTGTAAAGCACATGCGAGTCAACCATCCAGTAGGTCATCTACATCCTAGTCTTGTTCAGTATATGTAGAATGTAGGTCACTAGTGAGAGGGACAACATTAAGTGTTGTACTAGGAGAAGCACCGAGTTCAACACATGGTGCATCACTCAGTTTAGGAGGATCATCACAATTGTTATTGTTTAAGTTCATGGAAGAGGAAAATAACAAATTCAGTTCATTATGCACTTTCTCATCAATTTTAGTGGTTTCTTCATCGTCATCCAAGTTAACCACAATAGGAGGACAAATGATAATATCCGTAGAAAGTGTTGGTCCTTGTTGTGTTGGAGACATAGGATCTATTGGTTCTGGTAATGGAGGAGGCTCATCATTTATTGCTTTTGTCAAGTTCGGATTTTGATTTTTCTATGTTGTTTTCTTCATTCATCTTTTGAGCAATAGCACGACATCTATGCCTACGCTCTCTAGCACTTATATTTCTTTTGTTACATTTTTCAAGTTGTGTTTATGTAGGAGTGGGTTTGTCAACCATAGGTTCCTTTTCTTCTTGTGAGGGAAGAATGGAAGAAACCATGGAAGGTTTGCTGACCATTTTCTCTTTGGCTTTATAAATTTTCTTAGGAGGCAGATTAGGACTTATTTGGCTTTCTCTTGGCCTTTTGTAGGAAATGGGCGAAGGATTTTTGATGGATGGGTCTTGGTTAGTCAGAAGGGCTTTAAGCTCAATATTATTTTCTTCAAGGGGAGGAGGAAAATTTTCAAGGGATAACTTAGATATACATTTTGCTTTGAAAATTTGGTAGGATAGGAAGAGGAAGTCCTCATGGGGTCATATAGGTTCCATGGGCTTAGGCCAAAAATAATTTAAGGGAAATTTTTCATGGGAAGATAGAGGGCTAAAGCCACTATGGTTCACAGTGAATATTTCATTGTCGACTGGAAACCTTAGGCACTTATGGAAAACAGATGGAACCACATTCATGGAATGAAGCCATTTGTAGCCTAGATTCACACGAAATTGATCTAAATTAGAGATGATAAAGAATGGTACATTTAATTTCTTCGGTCCTACTTGTAAAGGGAGTGTGATCAAGCCCATTGTAGCACAAGCAAAACCATCATGCATTTTGATCCATGTTTTAAAATTATCATATATATCTTGAGTGAGTTCATGCACATATAAGAGTTCTTCTATGATCACATTCTCCCCACAGATCGGATCAATTAAAATCCCAGGAGTGGGCATGTTATTGATTCTATCAGCTATGTAAAGAGGACCATCAGGTGCATTTTTTATTGTTTATTCTGAAGAGAAAGTAATGTCAATAGGCATTTTGGTTTGTTGTTTATGGGGATCGATGTCAATCACTTCTATCATTTCATCCATAGGATCATTATTGATAGGATCATGTTGAATAGAATCATTGTTATCATTATCGGTCATATTGTCTATGGCAGGTGTATTATTATTGGTTTCCTTATTCCAATAGTTATGAAGTGACTAAGACCATAGATAATTTGATTTCCATTTCCATTTTTAAGCACTGTCCTTAGATTTTGTATAATGGGAACCAAGCTAATGCCTATGCATTCACTAAGGATAGAGGCTTGTAAGTTTTTGAATGCTTGATCTAATCTATGTAGGAAGTCTTGTGGAATTTGAATCATAGTGTATAAATCATGGGCCATGAAGGGTTGAATAGCAACACTATCAAGAAGAGAGTTAGAAACTTGAAGATCCACTATGATTGTACTATCGCAGGATGCCATGAGTCTCACACTTCATCTAACCACAGTATTAGCAGTAGGACACCAAGTAGTACAACTCATGCAAGGGATAAACCAAAGAAAATGTAATGAACACAATATCCTATGTTTACAATTGCACTTGAAATGAAATAAATTGGGATAATAGCAATTCTACAGACTATAACAGAAAACTGAAAGTAGTAAATAGAAGCATAGAAAAGCAATTTCAGATCCTAGAAACTACAAAGTCAAATTCAATAGGGACTAAGACACCAATAAGGGCATCTTGGTCCTACTAGTGAGATTTTGAATTTCTAGAAAGTGAAACAGAAAGAAAACAACACAGATAGGGTTCTAAGCCAGAAACCCACAGAGGGACTAAGATGCTAGGAAGGGAATTTTAGTCCCAATAGAGGTTTTTGTTAGAAAAAAAACAAATTTTGAGTTCTTTACAGTGTTCCCAGGTTGCCTACCCAGGGACCTAATGTTTAGAAACAAAAAAGTGTGCAAATGAATGCAAGAAAAAGTAACTAATGATAAGCAATTAGATGCAAAGTTGAATGCAATAACAATGTTTCTAAATGAAATTAGGATGATTGAAAATGAACTCTTCAATTTTTCAATGAGATAAGATAATGCAAGAAAACAACAATGCAACCTATATGCACTTTCACTAATGCAAATATGAGAAACCCTAGATGCACTTTCACTAATGCAAGTATGAGAAAACCTAGATGCACTTTCACTAATGCAAGATGAAATGCAAGAATTAATGCAACCTAGATCTAGGATTTTCATGGACTCCAAATACAAAAATGAATGGACTCCAAATCAAAAAATGAATGCTCAAAAATGTCAGGTTCACCAAAATGAACAATAAAGAAAATAGGTGGTAAAATGCCACTATTCTCCTTAGGTCATTCAAGAATGTCCTAGGATCCCAAATTGGATTGACTATCAACCCAAAGGGTGAGTCAATTCTCAACATGGAAGACCTAGGAGAGGGTTCTTTAGGCTTTAATGGATTCACCACCAAGCAAAAGCTTAGAAAAGACACTTTAACATTCAACTCACAAAACCTAGTAATGCAAGCCAAATGATGAATGCAAATGATGAAATTAAGCAACAAAAAGTTAGGGTATGTGTACCTGGGAAGTCTGGAAATGTAATGAGGATTCTAGAAATGCAAAAATACTATCAAAATATGCTAAGGGGGACTGAGATGCCCTTACTGTTGTCTTAGTCCTGCTACTATTTTTTGGGGGAAATGCAAAATCTTTGGATGTCAAAAAAAAATATGAAAGAATCTATGCAAAATACCCTTGGGAGGACTAATATTCCCTTGCTTCTGACTTAGTCTCATCTTGAATTTCTGAAATCTCCGAATGTTATCCTGAGGCTCAATGTCTGCACTTCCTTCTTCTCAGATCTTAGGTCTTGAAACTTCTAGATCTAGCCTATAGGTGAGTTTTTGTGAAGATGAAAAATTTGCAATTCAAATTTTCACTTCAAATTATCTTCAAGTCTTTAACCTAAATCTACAATCACAAACATTCAAGAGAGGAAAAACTTGTTGATTGTTAGTAAATGGGGGTTTGCCTTGGTCACACCCCTTTTTGGTAATTAAACCTTAAATGAAATGAAGTAATGGAAGGAAATGATGAATGAACAACATGCAATGTTACAACTCACCAAACCCTTGTTATGAAATCTACAAACTTGTGTGAAATGGCTAGCTTGAATGTAGATCTTGAATCAAAGGAATGCTTGATAGATCTTGACTTGAATTGCTTGCTTGAAGAAAAACCCTACATCACAAATGTTAGCTCAAAAACACACATGATGCAAGAATATCTTTGATATGATGCTTGAATAACTGCTCTTGAATGCTCTCACAAAATTCTTGATCACTTGATTGCTTGTTAGATTGCTAGGTATGAAAATGTGAGAGAAGGAACCTTGTATTTATAATTATCTATGCTTAATATCCCAAAAATTACACCACAACAAGCCAACATATGAATTCATTAATTAAAGGAGGCTAAATCTCACCAAGATTTTAAATTAAATCCTGAAAATAACCTAAGGGGGACTAAGATTCCCTAGGTGTCATCTTAGTCCCAAGGCATGAAACTCGGGGCATAGACTCCAAAAAGAGGCCCATATAAGGTGCCTTTGAAAAGAGGGTTCCAAGACCTTTAGGGGACAAAGACACCCTAGGTGGCATCTTAGTCCCGATCCAAAAATCAAGGACACAACCAAAATCATTAAATTATCATTTCCCCTTTGATGATTGTCGGGATTAGCCATAAAAGGATATAATTTATTAGGCTTTTGGATGCAAAATAGGACCAATTAAGACATAAATAGGGATAAAGAAAGCAAGGTGGGCCCAAAGAAGTGTGAAAATGCAAGGGTATGCATTTTCCTACATAGTTGTAAGTTAAAATAACAACTTTTCATTACATTTTTACTATTTTAAAAAATGTAGGTTTCAAAACATAAAGTGTTTTACAACCTTCAACACACAGTGTTTTATAATCCTATATAGGTAACAACCCAATACCATAAGTATATATAATTGATTCCAATTGTTACTCACCTATCACCTGATTTTTTATTTATTTTTATTGTATCCCCCACTTGCAAATCCTCTCCATAGTCTCCACTATTTACCTTTGAACAACAAACTGCAAAAAATCACAACACGCAGTATTCTCCAACTTGCAATTAATTTTTACAATTTCATTTTTTACACTATACAATCAAAAAAATAATAATTATTAGGATTTAGATTGCATATTTACTCATGTCACCTTGCAAATCCTATGGACTATACAACTACTCTACACTAGAAAAAAATGGTTTTCCTTAGAATATAATACATTAGAAACAAAAATCGACAAATAAAAGTCTTGTCTAACTCTACTGACAGAACACCATAAAACATGAGAAACACTAGCCTAATGGTGTTGTTTACTTGATGTCTTCATCACAAAAAAGTTCCATCCCATTAGCTAATTTGTTATTTCAACCAGTGATAAATTTAATAAACCCGCATTGAAAAAATATATAAAATCTTGACAAATCTTTCATTTTTGTGAAAAAAAATATTAATTATTATTGGCAAAAAAAATTATTTTTTTGATAAAAATATTAATTATATTAGCGATTTTTTTAAATCACTAGAAATTTGTAGAAAATTTGGAAAAATCTTGATAAAAAAAAGGCAAATACATTAATTACCATGGAAAATCATTCCTTTTTAAAAAATTAAATTCCTATAAAAATGTAAGGGTCTAATGGTAACAATGATTAATAGTTCTAAGTTTAAGGTGTATTGTTCTTGTTTATAATTCCTTAATATTTTAAATCAAGCATTGAATATTTTGAATCAACCCTAAACTATTTTTCACGATCATTGATTTTATTTATAATCTAATGGTTTGGGTTCAATTTCAAATCTCATGGGCATTAGAGCTCTATAATGTACATTTTGTGCCATAAAATTTAACCTCAATCACTAGATTATAAGGTACATTTTGTGCCATGAAATAGATTTTGAACTTACCTCTATCAATTCCATTCATCCCATTCATTCAATCTTACTCACTCACTTCTTTCTCATTCACTCTCGCTCCATTCTTCCATTCTACACCATTGTTCTTGTTGCTTCTCGCTTCTACACCATTGTTTCTCATAGGTTTCAAGCTCTACATCATCAGCACTATCATCTTACACTCTTAAGGCTCTCTTCCTCCCTCTCTCAGCTTCTCCTAGCATGTAGAAGGGAGGGTAACCTTTATTTTACTACATTTTCTTACTTATAGTTTAGCATATAGTTTGTCTTTGCTTTCTATAAGTTTTGTCTATTAAGTTTCTTTATCACTTTTTTCTCCACCGTTGCATATCGGTTGTCCATGAAGGAGGAAGTACCAAAGTGGGGGTTTGACTGAGGAAAATTCTAAAACACAACCCCAAAATTTTATGTCTTCATGTGTATAGGTACTTCATTCATGTGGAGTTTGTGGGAGGTTGGACCATCCATGAATTGGATTTCTACTACTCTTGATCGATATTTCATTACAATTAATTTGTCTTTTAAGTTATAGTATTCTTCTTGTTGTAGTTAGTTTACTTCATGCATTAGCAACGTTTTGTCAGTTTTGTTTAAATTGGAAGATTAAGGGTTTTGGGTTGTTAGCACACCTTATGAGTTTTTGATTGTTGGTTATGTTCTTAATCCATACGAGACCCTAGTGCATCCCTAAGATGACATTGCATCATGATGTCATCTGAGTCCCATGTTTTCATCCTCTATCTAAGAGCTAGTTAGTCTATAGTCCAAGGCCTTTGTGGTCTACTCACCCGATTCTTGAAATCCTCCATCCCTAAAACACATAAAACAGAGTCTAGTTTGTCTTTCATTTTTTGCCCTATTTTCCTATCTTTGTCATTGAGGTAGTTGAGGGAAATTTTCTCTTTGCTAACTCTTCCTTGTCCTAGAGACACGGGAGTAGAAAATCCCCTCCTCTACAAATAAATCCATAACTATATGTATGTCTTTTCTACATTTCAAATAATAGAAATGTTTGACATCTGTGTGTTGGGTATGATAAATTGTAGGTTTCAAAATATGGCATGTTTTGTAGCCTACATTTGACAGGGTTTCCAAAAAACATGGTAATTTGCATCCTCAACTGATGACAATTGTATTATATTTTCGTAGTACCAACAATAATGATTTTGTTGTTATTTGAATTGTAGACCTAGATACACATGGATGATAACCATAAGGGTTGGATTCATTATGAAGTGTAGCTTAAAACACATAATGTATTTTGCATAGTGTGTACTGTGAAGGTTGCTCCATTGTAAAATGTGTAGGTTAACAAATACAACATGTTTAGAAAGATCCTATTTGTTATATAATACATCCATAACTATATGTATGTCTTATCTATATTTCAAATAACAACAATATTTGACAACTATGTGTTTGGTATGACAAATTCCAGGTTTCAAAACATGGTGTGTTTTGTAACCTACATTTGATAGGGTATCCAACACACACCTCATTTTTATCCTCTAATGAGGAGAAGTGAATTATATTTTCCCAATTCTAGCAATAATGGTCGTGTTGCTACTCAAATTGCATATGTCAAAATACACATATCAAAAGCACGGGGTTGGGGGCATTTGTGAACTCTAGGTTAAATAAGTTGTGTGTTTTGTACTAAAAAACCTAGGGTTTGGGATCATTATGAACTGCAAGCTAAAAGATGTAGTGTGTTTTGTAGCCTGCCAATTTTATAGTAGGTAGCATGTGCAATATTGAGTGTGTAAACCTTACCTTGTATCGTAAATTGCAGGTTAAAAAGGATGTCATGTTTTCAAACCTCCTATTTGTTTTAAAACATTCATCACTATACATTTCTTTGTTGTAAGTTGAAATAACAACTTTTCATTACATTTTTACTGTTTAAAAAAATGTAGGTTTCAAAACACAACTTTTTACAACCTACAACTCACATAGTGTTTTACAACCCTATGCAGGCAACAACCCAATACAATAAGTACATATAATTGATTCCAATTGTTACTCACCTGTCACCTAAATTTATTTTGTTTGTTGTATCCTCCACCTGCAACTCCTCTCTGCAGTCTGTAGTATTACCTTTGAAAAAAAATGTAAAAAATCACAACACATAGTGTTCTCCAACTTGCAATTAATTTGTGTAATTTCATTTTTTACACAATACAATTGAAAAAAAATTATTATTAGAATTTAGATCTCATATTTACTCATGTCACCCCACAAATCCTACAGACTTGATGCAGGAGCATCCAACAGTGTAGGGAAATCATGCATCACCCAAAAAAAATGTTTTATTTATTTTCTTTAGTTGTTTTGAGTCCCATGGTGGCACTTAAGGGGTATAAGACTGTCAAGCCTCAAAAATAGTGAAAAATAGGCACTTACTATTTTTAGTAAGTAGGACTAAATGAGCTCGTATGGACTTGAAAATTTACCCCAAGGAGTAGAGATGAAAAACATTTCCGATCGCTAAAGAATCACCTCAATACCCTGCATGGTTTGGGATAAACTAAAGTTTCCATCCTTGGAAATTTCTCCAACGCAGCTTCAAATTCAGATTTTAAACTTTGGAGGCCCCGAAACAACTCAAAAAGTGGCCAAACTGACCTACAATGGGTACATGCATTGTAGAGCTCATCAAGAGCTTTCCAATGATATGCAATAAGAGCAAATCAGACACCTAGATCAAAAGTTATGGCCCCACAAAGTTGGTCCTATAAAAAGTGAATTTCATAAAAATTTCTTCCTATGCTAGAAATCAAACAGTGGGACTTTTGGTGCCAAAACAAAAAAGGGGAAATTTGAACTTTCTAGAATATTCTAGGGTGGTTATTGGGGAAAATAAAAAGGGTTAAGTGGGGATTGTAGAAGGTGGCCCTGATAGTGCAGATTATGGCTCCAAAAAGTAGATTTTCTTTTCTGAGTTGATTTTGTTGTAATGAATCAAGCCCATGAGGCCGTAGCATGTAAGTTTTGAAACTGTAATTTCATTATCAGAAAATAATTGAAAGTGGGTTATTTTTCTATCTCACATTTTCTATGTTGGTGTATATTGTTGTGATTTGTGTGGTTTCGGGAGGCTTGGCCCTCATCAAGTGGTATCAGAGCAGGAGTTCATGAGCCTATAACAGAGCACCGAATGTGAGGTAGTTGCAACAAAACCTGTGAGTGTGGGTTGAATTGAAGATGCCTCTAAGACTTGCCCAGTATGGCAGAGGTAGAGGTCGAGGTGGTGGAGGAAGAGATCCACCTAGAGATGAAATCATAGCCCTTAGAAGGAAATTAGAAACCTTGCAACAAGAGGTTCAAAGAAGAGATGTGCAACGAGACAGAGATGACAATGAAGATGAAAAAGAAGAGGAAATAGAAGAGGAAAGAGTAGGATCCAATAGATCTTGGAGAAAGAAGATTGCTGCGAGTGATCTCAAGCATTGGGAAGAGACCTAAAATGAAGGTTTCAACTTTTAGTAGAAATCTGAATCTTGAAGAATTGATTGATTGGATCAATGACATGGATGAATTTTTTGAGTTTGAGGAGATTGAAAATCCTCATAGAGTGAGATTTGCAAAGAAAAAATTGAAAGGTCACGCCAGTATATGGTGGAAAGAGGTCTAGTTACAAAGAGGAAGACAAGGGAAAGATAAAATTTCCAGATGGGATAGAATGGAGTCAAAATTGAGGAAACAATTTATTCCAATTGATACGAATTGGAGCTGCTCAAGAAGATGCGGAGCTTGAGGCAAGGGACAAGGACGATAAAAGAATACATAGAGAAATTTCATGAGGTCTTGATTTGGACAGGACATTCTAAGGAAAATAAGGAGAAAGTTGCTCGTTATTTTAATGGGTTGAAGCCAAGCATACAGGAAGAATTGGAACTAGTGAGAATGACCACCATTGAGGATACTTATCAGTTTTCTCTAAAGGTTGAAGAATGATTGAACAAGAGGTTTGAGAAAAAACAATGAGGTAGAGGTTGTGGAGGAAAGACCAGTGGACGGTCATATGGAGGTAAAAATGAAGATCAAAAGAAGGGTGAAGGCTCCAGTAGTAGCCAGAACCAGAAAGGAGATAACACCTACCGCCCTCGTGATTAGAATAATGAGGACCAAAGAGGAAGGGGAAGATCTAGACGAGGACTAGGAAGAAGAGGCTTCCATGGAACTTGTTTCTAGTGTGGAGAAGAAGGATATAGAGCCTATGAGTGTCCTCAACATCAAGGAAGGACAAATAGAAGGCCTGAGGTTAATGCACGAGTTGCACATGTTGATGAAGATGTTGAGTCTTCACATTCTAAGGATGCAAAAAGAGGAGAGGTCCTTGTTACTAGAAGAGCCTTGGTGAATGAGGAGAATGAAACAACTCAAAGGAAGAATTTGTTTTGCACCAGATGTAAGTGTGAAGGTAAAGTCGACAATGCTATTATTGATGGAGGTAGTACTGATAACCTTGTTTTAGAAGAGATGGTTAGTAAGTTGCGGTTGGAGAGAAGAAAGCATCCAAACCCATACCAGATTGCTTGGTTGCAGAAGGACCATAAAGCCTTGGTAAATGAACAGTGTCTGGTAAAGTTCAAGATTGGAAATTACCATGATGAGCTATTGTGTGATATTATGCCTATGGATTTTTTTCATTTGTTGTTAGGTAGGTCGTGGCAGTTTGATCGGCAAGCAGTACATGATGGACATGCCAACACCTATTCTTTGACAAAGGATGGGGTTCGTCATAAGTTGAAGCCCTTGAAAGAGGCAGAGGAAAAGGTATACAGTAATGCAAGAATTTGTTTGGTTGATGGAAGAAATTTCCTAGAAGGTATGAGGCATGAGCATATGTGTTTTGCATTGATCCCTAAAATTGATAAAGAAGATAATACCGAGGTACTTGTAGAGGTTTCAAATTTGTTGAATGAGTTTCAAGCCATTATTTCTGATAATGTACCTGAAGGTTTTCCTCCAGTGAGAAAGATTAGTCATCAGATGGAACTGATTCCTAGAGCCAGTTTGCTGAATAAGGCAGCAATCACATGAATCCAGCAGAGAGTGAAGAGTTGAGCAGACAAGTGCAAGAATTGTTGTGAAAGGGATTGATCAGAGAGAGTTTGAGTACATGTGTAGTACCTACAGTACTAGCACCAAAGAAGGATGTGGAATGGCGGATGTATATATTCTAGATCCATCAACAAGATCACCATCAAGTATAGATTTCCCTTACCGAGAATGTATGACATAATGGATTGTTTGAGTGGAGCTGAGTACTTCACGAAGATAGATTTGAAGAGCGGATATCACCAAATTTTAATTAGAGAAGGAGATGAATGGAAGACAACCTTTAAAACCAAGGAGGGCTTATACGAGTGGTTAGTCATGCCTTTTGGGATAACCAATGCGCTGAGCACATTTATGCAACTTATGAATGAGGTATTGAAAGAATTTTTAGGAAAATTTGTTATTGTTTATTTGGATGATATTTTATTTTCAGTAAGACATTGGAGGAGCACTTGATGCATATCCGAAGAGTTTTTGAGAAGCTAAAGGAGGAGAAGTTGTTGATTAATTTGAAGAAATGTAGTTTTGTGAAGAGAGAGTTGGTGTATCTGGGATTTGTTGTCTTAGCAGAGGGTCTTAAAATGGATCCAGAGAAGGTGAGAGATATCATTGAATGGCCTACCCCGAGGAGTGTTATAGAGGTAAGATCATTTCATGGTCTAGCAAGTTTTTATAGAAAGTTTATTAAGAATTTCAATAGTATTTGTGCACCTCTAACTGAAGCGATGAGAGGGGATAGAAAAGAGTTTAAGTGGACTACATGAGTAGCCAAAATTTCTGATATGTTGAAGAAGAAAGTTACAGAGCAACCTGTTTTGGTAGTTCTAGATTTCAATAAGGTATTTCATGTAGAGTGTGATGCTAGTGGCACTACCATAGGAGTTCTTTTGAGTCAAGAAGGTAAGCCTGTTGACTATTTTAGTGAGAATTTGAATGATGCTAAGAAGAATAATCTGTCTATGATTAGGATTTTTATACTATAATTCAGGCTTTGAAGAAATGGAGACACTATTTGTTTCCAAAATATTTTGTTTTTATATATTGATCACCAGGCTTTGCAATATCTCAATAGTCAAGGAAAGTTGAATCAAAGGCACTTAAAATGGGTCGAGTTTTTGTAGAGTTATACCTTTGTTTTGAAGCACATGAGTGGAAGGTCAAATAGAGTTGTGGATGCCTTGAGTAGAAGGAAAAATTTGTTGATAGAAATGAATATTGAGGTTGTTGGGTTCACTGAACTCAAGAGTTTGTATCAAAAAGACCCAAACTTTTCAGAAGCTTGGAAGGCTTGTTTGGAACCTGTTACATTGGATAGGATGAGATGGTTGGATTTCTTAATCCAAGATGGAATATTGTTTAGAGGAAGCCAATTGTGCATTCCAAGGAGTTCTATGAGAGAAAATCTAATCAAGGAGAAGCATAATGGAGGATTGGCTAGACATTTTGGTCGAGATAAGACCATTGCTCTTGTCACTAAGAATTATTATTGGCCATCGTTACAACAATATGTGAAGAAGTTTCTACAAAGTTGTAGAGTATGTTAGATGGCGAAAGGAACAAGTCAGAATACTAGATTGTATCAACCATTACCTGTACCTGAGAGGCCATGGGAGGATATTAGCATGGATTTTGTTCTTGGCTTGCCAAGGACACATAGAGGGCATGATTCCATATTTGTGGTGGTGGATGGATTTTAAAAGATGGCACATTTCATTTCGTGTCATAAGACCAGTGATGTTGTTCATGTTGCAAAGTTGTTTTTTAGAGAGGTGGTGAGACTACATGGTCTACAAAAGAGTATAGTTTTAGATAGAGATACCAAATTTGTTGGTTATTTTTGGAGGACATTATGGAAGAAGCTAAAGATAGATTTGAAGTTTAGTTCTACACACCATCCACAGACTGATGGAAAAACAGAGGTGGTGAATGGGAATTTGGGAAACCTGCCAAGATGCTTAGTTGGAGATAAGCCCAAGGGATGGGATTTGATTATACCATAGGTGGAATTTTCTTACAACAATTCTATCAATAGGAGCATTGGTAAATCACCATTCTAGATTGTATATGGGAGTAGTCCAAGAACTGCTTCTGAATTGAGAAAGATGGATAAAGGGGAGAAGAGTAGTGCTGAGACTGAAGATTTTGCTGAGCATCTGAAGAATTTACATGAAGAGGTGAGGAAGCATATCAATAAGATGAAATCACAATATAAGGCACATGCAGATCAAAAAAGGAGGTATGAGGAGTTCAAGGTAGGAGATGAAGTCATGGTTCATTTGCGAAAGGAAAGGTTTCTAGTTGGTACATACAACAAGTTAAAGGTGAAGAAGTTTGGACCATGCAAGATCCTAAAGAAGCATGATTCAGGAAATGCTTCTGAGGTAGAGTTGCCTAGTGGAATAAACATTTCTCCTATGTTCAATATTGATAATTTGACCGAGTATCATGAAGGTGATATAGAGGAGTGGCCAATAAAATAACAATGGAAAAACCTACTTCAGAGAAGGAAGAGATAGAAGAAATCTTGGATAGTCGTATGGGTAGAAGAACTAGAAACAAGTGATATGCAAAGTACTTGGTGAAATGGAGAGGAAGACCTGTTGAAGATCCATCATGGTTGTCTGAAGCTGAGGTTAACCCTCTTGGTTTCCCTCTAACTCCTGAGAAGTGAGAGGGTCACTTTTTAAATTACCCTAGGTGTCTGATGTAGGAGCATCCAACAGTGTAGGGAAATATTGCATCACGCCAAAAAAAATGTTTTCATTATTTTCTTTAGTTTTTTTTACTCCCATGATGTCACTTAAGGGGTATAAGACTACCAGGCCTCAAAAATAGCAAAAAATGAGCACTTACTAATTTTATTAAGTCAGCCTAAACGGACTTCTATGGAATTGAAAATTTACCCCAAGGAGCAGAGCTAAAAAACATTTCTGATCACAAAAGAATCACCTCAATACCCTACACGGTTTTGGAAAAATTAAAGTTTCCATCCCAGGAAATTTCTCCAATGCAGCTTCAAATTAAGATATAAAACTTTGGAGACCCCGAAACAACTCAAAAAGTGGCCGAACCAACCTATGGTGGGTTCATGTGTTGTAGAGCTCGTCGAGAGCATTCCAACGATATGCAATAATAGCAAATCAGACACCCAGATCAAAATTTATGGCCCCGCAAAGTTGGTCCTTTAAAAAGTGAATTTCATAAAAAATCTTCCTAGGCTAGAAATCAAACGGTGGGACTTTGGGTGCCAAAACAAAAAAAAATGGGGAAATTTGAACTTTCTAGAATATTCTAGTGCAGTTATTGGGGAAAAGAAAAAGGGTTAAGTGGGGATTGTAGAAGGTGGCCCTGATAGTGCAGATTGTGGCTCCAAATAGTAGATTTTCTTTTCTGAGTTGAGTTTGTTGTAATGAATCAAGCCCATGAGGCTATAGCATGTAAGTTTTGAATCTGTAATTTCATTATCTGAAAATAATTGAAAGTGGATTATTTTTCTGTCGTACATTTTCTGTGTTGGTGTCTATTGTTGTGATTTGTGTGGTTTCGGGCAGCTTGGCCCTCATCAAGTGGTATTAGAGCAGGAGTTCTTGAGCCTCTAATAGAGCACCAAATGTGAGGAAGTTGCAGCAAGACCTGTGAGTGTGGGTTGAGTTCAAGATGCCTCCAAGACTTGCCTAGTATGGAAAAGGTAGAGGCTGAGGTGGTGGAGGAAGAAATCCACCTAGAGATGAAATCAGATCCCTTAGAAGGAAATTAGAAACTTTGCAACAAGAGGTTCGAAGAAGAGATGTGCAACAAGACAGAGATAAAATTGAAGATGAAATAGAAGAGGAAATGGAAGAGGAAGAGCATGATACAATGGATCCTGGAGAAAGAAGATTGTTGCGAGCGATCTCAAGCATTGGGAAAAGACCTAAAATGGAGGTTTCAACTTTTAGTAGAAATCTGAATCCTAAAGAATTGATTGAATGGATCAATGACATGGAGGAATTTTTTGAGTTTGAGGAGATTGAAGATCCTCACAGAGTGAGGTTTGTAAAGAAAAAATTGAAAGGTCACACTATTATATGGTGGAAAGAGTTCTAGTTAGAAAGAGGAAGACAAGGGACAGATAAAATTTCCAGATGTGACAGAATGGTGTCAAAATTGAAGAAACAATTTATTCTAGTCAATTACGAATTGGAGTTGCTCAAGAAGATGCAGAGATTGAGGCAAGGGATAATGAAGGTGAAAGAATACACAGAGGAATTTCACAAGGTCCTAATTCAGACAATAAATTATAAGGAAAATAAGGAGAAAGTTGCTCATTATATTAACAGGTTGAAGCCAAGCATACAGGAAGAATTGACACTAGTGAGAATGACCACCATTGAGGATGCTTATCAATTTTCTCTAAAGGTTAAAAATGATTGAACAAGAGGTTTGAGAACAAATAACGAGGTGGAGGCTATGGAGAAAAGACCGGTGGATGGTCATATGGAGGTCAAAATGAAGATCAAAAGAAGGGTGAAGACTCCAGTAGCAGCCATAACCAAAAAGGAGATAACACCTACCACCCTCATGATCAGAATAATGAGGACCAAAGAGGAAGTGGAAGATTTGGACGAGGACCAGGAAGATGAGGCTTCTGTGGAACTTCTTTCCAGTGTGGAGAAGGACATAGAGCCTATGAGTGTCCTCAACATCAAGGAAGGACAAATAGAAGGCCTAAGGGTAATGCACGAGTTGCACATGTTGATGAAGATGCTAAGTCTTCACAATCTGAGGATGTAGAAAGAGGAGAGGTCCTTGTTACCAGAAGAGCCTTACTGAATGAGGAGAATAAACCAACTCAAAGGAAGAATTTGTTTCACACTAGATGTAAGTGTAAAGGTAAAGTTTGCAATGTTATTATTGATGGAGGTAGTACTGATAACCTTGTTTTAGAAGAAATGGTTAGCAAGTTGTGGTTGGAGAGAAGAAGGAATCCAAAGCCATACCAGATTGCCTTGGTAAATGAACAATGTCTGGTAAAGTTCAAGATTGGAAATTACCATGATGAGGTATTGTGTGATATTATAAACATTCGAACACTTATTCTTTGACAAAGGATGGGGTTCGTCATAAGTTGAAGCCCTTGAAAGATGCAGATAAAAAGGTATGAAGTAATGCAAGAATTTGTTTGGTTGATGGAAGACATTTCCTAGAAGGTATGAGGCATGAGCATATTTGTTTTGCAATGATGCCTAAAATTGATAAAGAATATATTACTGAGGTACCTATAGAGGTTTCAAATTTGTTGAATGAGTTTCAAGCCATTATTTCTAATTACGTAGCTAAAGGTTTTCCTCCAGTGAGAAAGATTAGTCATCAGATGGACTTGATTCTCAGAGCCAGTTTGCTAAATAAGGTAGGTCATCATATGACTCCAGTAGAGAGTGAAGAGTTGAACAAACAAGTGCAAGAGTTGTTGCAGAAGGGATTGATCAGAGAGAGTTTGAGTCCATGTGTAGTACATGTATTACTAGCACCAAAGAAGGATGGGGAATAGCAAATGCGTATAGATTCAAGAGCCATCAACAAGATCACCATCAAGTATAGATTTCCCTTGGCGAGAATGGATGACATTATGGATTGTTTGAGTGAAGTTGAGTACTTCACAAAGATAGATTTGAAGAGCAGATATCACCAAATCTGAATTAGAGAAGGATATGAATGGAAGACAACCTTTAAAACCAAGGAGGGCTTGTACGAGTGGTTAGTCATGCCTTTTGGGCTAACCAATGTGTCGAGCACATTTATGCTACTTATGAAAGAGGTATTGAAAGAATTTTTAGGAAAATTTGTTATTGTTTATTTGGATGATATTTTGATTTTCAGTAAGACATTGGAGGAGCACTTGATGCATATCTGAAGAGTTTTTGAGAAGCTAGAGGAGAAGTTGTTGATTAATTTAAAGAAATGTAGTTTTTTGAAGAGAGAGTTGGTGTATTTGGGATTTGTTGTCTTAGAAAAGGGTCTTAAAATGGATCCAGAGAAGGTGAGAGCTATCATTGAATGGCCTACCCCAAGGAGTGTTATAGAGGTAAGATCATTTCATGGTCTAGCAAGTTTTTACAGAAATTTTATTAAGAATTTCAGTAGTATTTGTGCACCTCTAATTGAAGCGATGGGAGGGGATAGAAAAGAGTTTAAGTGGACTACAGGAGCATCCAAAATTTCTAATATGTTGAAGAAGAAAGTTACAGAGCAACCTATTTTAGCACTTCCATATTTCAATAAGGTATTTTAGGTAGATTGTGATGCTAGTGGCATTGCCATAGGAGCTATTTTGAGTCAAGAAGGTAAGCATGTTGCCTATTTTAGTGAGAATTTCAATGATGCTAAGAAGAAATACTTTGTCTATGATCAAGAATTTTATGCTATAATTTATGCTTTGAAGAAATGGAGACACTATTTGTTTCCAAAATAATTTGTTTTATATATTGATCACCAAGCTTTGTAGTATCTCAATAGGTGAGGAAAGTTGAATCAAAGGCACTTAAAATGGGTTGAGTTTTTGCAGAGTTATACCTTTTTTTTGAAGCATAGGAGTGGAAGGTCAAATAGAGTTGTGAATGCCTTGAGTAGAAGGAAAACTTTGTTGATAGAAAGGAATATAGAGGTTGTTGGGTTCACTGAAGTCAAGAGTTTGTATCCAGAAGACCTAGACTTTGCAGAAGCTTGGAAGGCTTGTTTGAAACTTGTTACATTGGATAGGATGAGATGGTTGGATTTCTTAATCCAAGATGGAATGTTGTTTAGAGGAAGCCAATTATGCATTCCAAGGAGTTCTATAAGAGAGAATCTAATCAAGGAGAAGCATAGTGGAGGATTGGATGGACATTTTGGTCAAGATAAGACCATTGATCTTGTCACTGATAATTATTATTGGCCATAGTTACAACAAGATGTGAAGAAGTTTCTACAAAGTTGTAGAGTATGTCAAATGGCGAAAGGAACAAGTCAGAATACTAGATTGTATTAGCCATTACCTGTACCTAAGAGGCCACGGGAGGATATTAGCATGGATTTTGTTCTTGGCTTACCAAGGACATAGATAGGGCATGCTTCCATATATTGTGGTGGTGGATATATTTTAAAAGATGACACATTTCATTTTGTGTCATAAGACCAGTGATGTTGTTCATGTTGCAGAGTTGTTTTTTAGAGAGGTGGTGAGACAACATGGTCTACCAAAGAGTATAGTTTTAGATAGAAATACCAAATTTGTTGGTTATTTATGGAGGACATTATGGAAGAAGTTGAAGACATATTTGAAGTTCATTTCTACGCACCATCCACAAACTAATGGACAAACAGGGGTGGTGAATAGGAGTTTGGGAAACCTGCTAAGATGCTTAGTTGGAGATAAGCCCAAGGGATGGGATTTGATTATACAACAGACGAAATTTTCTTACAACAATTTTGTCTATAGGAGCACTGGTAAATCACCATTCCAGATTGTATATGGGAGTAGTCCAAGAACCGCTTCTTAATTAAGAAAGGTTGATAACGGGGAGAAGAGTAGTGTTGAGGCTGAAGATTTTTTTAAGCACCTAAAGAATTTGCATGAAGAGGTGAGGAAACATATCAATAAGATGAACTCACAATATAAGGCTTTGGAAGATCAAAGAAGGAGGTATGAGGAGTTCAAGGTAGGAGATGAAGTCATGGTTCATTTGTGAAAGGAAAGGTTTCTAGTTGGTACATACAAGTTAAAGGTGAAGAAGTTTAGACCATGCAAGGTCTTGAAGAAGCATGATTTAGGAAATGCTTATGAGGTAGATTTTCCTAGTGGAATAAACATTTCTCCTATGTTCAATATTGCTAATTTTACAGAGTATCATGAAGGTGATATAGAGGAGGGGCTAATAAAAGAACAATGGAAAATTCCAGCACCTACTTTAGAGAAGGAAGGGATAGAAGAAATACTGGATAGTCGTATGGGTAGAAGCACAAGAAATAGACAATATGCAGAGTGCTTGGTGAAATGGAGAGGAAGGGCTATTGAAGATTCATCATGGTTGTCTGAGGCTGAGGTTAACTGTCTTGGTTTCCTTCTAGCTCCTGAGAAGTGACAGGGTCACTTTTCAAATTATCCTAGGTGTCTGATGTAGGAGCATCCAACGGTGTAGGGTAATCTTGCATCACCCAAAAAAAATGTTTTCTTTATTTTCGTTAGTTTTTTTGTGTCCCATGATGGAACTTAAGTGGTATAAGACTGCCATGCCTCAAAAATAGCAAAAAATAGGCACTTACTATTTTTAGTAATTCGGCCTAAATGAGCTCATTGGACTTGATAATTTACCCCAAGGAGCAGAGCTAAAAAGCATTTCCGATCGCGAAAGAATCACCTCAATACCCTACATGGTTTGGGAGAAATTAAAGTTTCCATCCTAGAAAATTTCTCCAATGTGGCCTCAAATTCAGAAATAAAACTTTGGAGGCCTTGAAATAGCTCAAAATGTGGCCGAACCGACCTAAGATGGATTTGGGTGTTGTAGAGCTCGTGAAGAGCTTTCCAACAATATACAATACTAGAAAATTAGACACCTGGATCAAACGTTATGGCCCCACGAAGTTGGTCCTCTAAAAAGTGAATTTCATAAAAAATTCTTGCTAGGCCAGAAATCAAATGGTGATACTTTTGGCGCCAAAACAAAAATAGGGGAAACTTGAACTTTCTTGAATATTCTAGGGTGGTTATTTGTGAAAATAAAAAGGGTTAAGTGGGGATTATAGAAGGTGGCCCTGATAGTGCAGATTGTGGCTCCAAATAGTATATTTTCTTTCCTGAGTTGATTTTGTTGTAATTAATCAAGCCCATGAGGCTATAGCATGTAAGTTTTGAATCTGTAATTTCATTATCTGAAAATAATTGAAAGTGGGTTATTTTTTTGTCTTGCATTTTTTGTGTTGGTGTCTATTGTTGTGATTTGTGTTGTTTCAGGTGGCTTGGCCCTCATCAAGACTGTACAACCACTCTACACTAGACAACAATGGTTTACCTTAGAATACAATACACCAAAAACTAAAATCTATAAATAAAAGTCTCGCCCAACTCCACTAATGGAATGCCACAAAACACAAGAAACACTGGCCTAATGGCATTGTTTACTCGATGTCTTCATCACAAAAAAGTTCTATCCTATCAACCAATTTGTTATTTCAACCAATGATAAATTTAATAAACCTGTCTTGAAAAATATATAAAATCTTTGCAAATATTTCACTTTTGTGGAAAAAAGATAATTAATATTGGCGTAAATTTTCTTTTTTGAGGGCTCCCAACCTAGCGTTGGATGCTCTGCTATTTGAACCCACTCCTAACTCCATATCCATTGAGAACAATGTTTCTATTTTGAGGGTTGATACTCTGGAAGAGGTCAAGTATGCTATGTTTCGTATGGGTGCTTTTAAATCCCCTGGCCTCAATGGTTACCCCCCGACTTTCTTTCAAATCTTTTGGGACATCGTGGGTAAGGACCTGACTTTGGCGGATCAAGATTTTTTTGATTCTAGAAAATTGATCAAACAACTAAATCATACCTTCATTGCCATTATGCCTAAAATTGAGGAACCTCATACCATGGCATATTTTTGGCCCATTAGCCTTTGTAACATTGTTTATAAGATTTTTTCCAAAATTCTGGTGAACTGCTTGAAACCTCTCCTTGATAAAATGATAAGCCCAAGTCAAAAAGGCTTTGTCCCTGGTTGCCATATCTTGGATGCGGTTATATCCACTCATGAAATTTTACATTTTATGGATAGGTGTAATAATGCTAGTATGGCTATGAAGCTTGACATTTCTAAAGCTTATGATAAAGTTTTATGGGACTTTCTTCCTAAAGTCCTTGATAAGTTTGTTTTTAATCAAAATGTGATCAACATCATGTTGGAATGTGTTTCCACGGTTCAGTACTTTGTATGGTCAATGGAGTGCCTCATGGGTTCTTTGTGGCTGGTAGGGGCATTCGTTAAGGGGATCCCCTCTCCCCGTATCTTTTTATAATGGTGGCTAATTTTCTAAGCAAGAATGTTACTCGTATGTCGTTGGAGGGCTCCATCAAAGGTGTCAAATTGGTTTCCACCATTGATCCTGCTTCCATCCAACAATTCATTGATGACACTATGTTATTTGGGATGGCCTCGGTGGTGGAAGCTAGGAAATGGAAAACCTGCCTCAATCTCTATGCGGCTTGTTCAGGTCAGTGTATCAATTATAATAAAAGTATGATCTAATTTTTTAACTGCACTCCTACTTTGCAGGACTGTGTGACTGTTGTTTTAGGTTGTGTGAGTGCCTCTCTTCCTTCGGTGCACCTCTGCCTCCCTCTCACTGTCAAGGAAGTCACTTCCACTTTCTGGAATCAATCCTTGAAAAGATATAGAGGAAACTTGCTAGATGGAAAGGCTCCCTCTTGAGTCATGTTGGTAAGTTGCAGCTCCTCACTGCTTCCCTTCAGGGGATCCCAGTCTATTTTTTGTCCATGTTCAAAATGCCTAATTACATTTCTAAGAAGTTTGAAAATATTTAGAGAGTTTTCCTTTGGTTTGGCACTAAGGATAAGAATACAATGTCTCTTGTCAATTGGGAGAAAGTTTGCCTCCCCAAATCTGGGGGAGGGCTGGGCATTAGAAGAGTCCAAGCTACAAATAAAGCTCTATTGGCCAAGGTTGGTTGGGACCAGCTAAGAAAAAAAAAGGACTGGTATAGGATAATGAATGCCAAATATCTAGACAATAACCCTCTTATCAAGTGTATTGAGAATGATCACCCTCACGTGTCCCTAGCTTGGAATAATATCTGCAAAATGAGGAAGCTACTTCAAACTGGCCTTCGTTGGAAGCTGGGTAGAGGCAATTGTATTTGTTTCTAGGAAGATCCTTAGCTTCTTGAAACCCCCTTGACCAATTCTGAGTTTAAAAACCTCATGGCTCTTGCGACCCATTTTTTTGGTTCGAGGGTTTGTGACTACCTTATTGGTCCACCTGGTGCCAGGAGTTGGAAAGACTTGGGCTTATGTTGTCCTCTCTCCCTTGACTTGAAAATCCTAGCTAATTCCCTACAAGTGAATCTCTCCCTCTCTAGAATCCCCTTATCTGATGTTGAAGATAATTTCTTTTGGTCTCTGGAAAGTAAGGGCAACCTATCTGTTAGGACAACTTACAGTCTTTTGTCGGGCAAGGGTATTCAAAGCAAGATTTGGAAACGGGTCTGAAACCAACACTTGACTCCTAAAATATTTTTTTTCTCGTGGATGGCTTGTCATAATAGGATTCTAACCCAAGATAACTTAAAAAAAGATGCTTTATGATCACAAATAGGTGCATTTTATGCAAATGCAATGAAGAATCTATTGATCACCTGTTGCTGCATTGCCCATTTGTTGCTAAGGTTTTGGACCTAGATTTTCAAAGGTTGGAAACTCACTAGACCTTGAATAAGGATTTAAATTCCTTTATTGTTGGTTGGACTAACCCTTTCAAACACCCCCCTCCCTTGGAAATATGGATACAAACTCCCCCTATCATCTGCTTGTGTCTCTAGACAGAAAGGAATAATTGGATCTTTAGAGACATTGAAAGGAGTCCCAAGGAAGTCTTTGGCACTGGGTCTAGAATTATCTCTAAAAGTATCTCCCTGTACAAATGGAAACCTCTGGACAAAGCCCCAACAAAGTGGGAGATTAAAATGGATTTTTTTTGGAAGATCTCAATCTTGGAACAAACTTCTTTGATGATTTAAAGTCCATAGCTAGAGAAAACACTGTTTGGAAATCCCCGAATGTGGATTGCTTTAAACTAAATTTTTATGGTGCGGCTAAGGGGAATCCTAGTTTGGCTAGCATTGGTGGAATCATTAGGGATTGCAAGGGAAACTTGGTTGCTGGGTATGCTAGAGGAATTGGTAACCACTCTTCTATGAAGGTTGTGGCATGGGTGCTTCTCAAGGGCATTGAGATTCTATCACTCTGGGCATAAAAAAATTGCACATTGAAGGAGACTCTTTATCTGTGATTGAATCTCTTAATCATGGTCATTTTCTTAGTTGGAATATCAAGGACATTCTATTTGACATAAACCTTTTGGTCTCAAAATTGGATAGAAAATGTTTGACTCACATCTACAGGGAAGGTAACCAAGTTGTCGATAGCCTGGCTAACTTGGGGTCCAATTGGAATTTATGTAAGTTTTGGAAGAGGCTTGAGGTGTTACTTGCTTCTATACAAGGATTAATCCTTGTAGAACAAAGGAAATTAAAAATAATATTCAATGATGGTCAACAAATTCTATATTAATGGGTACAGGTGGCTCCACTTGATGGGTCCTTTGGTGATGTGGATCTGGTTTAGTGAGGTGGCGAGGTTAATGAGGGATTCCGTGTGGCTTTTTTTCTTCCTTACTATGTATGGTGGGGCCTTTGGATTTTGTGAGTTGTCTTCTCAATTGTACTACACATCCTATCATATCTTATGGGATGCGTGTAATGAGTTATTAATCACTAGTCTATTTAATAATTTCCAATTTAGGCTATCTTATGATTTGCATAAAAGCTTTTGAGTTATACTTAAAAAATTCAAATATCATTTTAGGTAAATGAAGAGGTTATTGGAAAGGTGACAGGCCTTTCTTGTGATGGAAAGAAATATAAAAAAAACACTAAAGCTCAAGATTTCTAGAGTCTCAATGCCTTCTTCAAAGGTGACAAGAAGCTGGTTCTTCAAAGGTGTGTCTTGCTTTAATGAAGTATGTTACTTTAGAAGGTTGGTTCAAGGTGTTTTATTTTTACCATCTACCCCTGTTAAACCACTTTAGGCACAAGATGACCCTTAGCTTTCTATTTTTTCTACTAACCTCTCTAGAAAATTTAGTTAAAGAAACCCTTGAGGTTGTCGCTCTCAACCTGGATGATATGCCCCCTTTACCTTTGCATCAAGGCCTAATACTTAGGCTCTACCAGTTTCATCTTTCCCTATGCCCAACCAAACCCATCTCTACTGTGCGTGTTAAGGAACTAGAACCCCCGAATGTGGCCCCTATTAATCCTTCCCCTGCCACCTCTAAGGTTCTAAGAGGAAAACCACCACTCCTAAAATTGAGTCCATTTCTAAACTTAATCCCAAACCCCCTTCTAAAAAGAAGAAAAGAATGACCAGTATAGCCCAATCAAATACGGCTGTTGGGTTATGTGTGCTAAAAAATAAACCCATCAAGAAGGACAGTAGACCCACCACCAAGAAGAAGGGGAAATTTTTTTATCAGAGCCCGACGATATTATCACCATCTAACAACAAAGGTAGGAGCATTGAGGAAAAAGACTCTAGGGGTGATACCATGGTCGTTGGGAGTGTTGAAGTGGGGATGGAACAAACTAGTGTGAGGAGGTCCCACCATCTGGAAAAGAACAAAAAAGGAACCCTGGTTGATGAGATTTCTAGTGACTTGGAGCAGACTGGTGGTAAGACTGGAGGCAAAAAAGACATTGTTGAAGAGGTGAATGAAGGGTTTGTGGAAGGAACTAGCAATCTTCCAAACATGAATAGGGGGCTTAAGGAGGATTCCCTTCACTCCTCTGACTATAGAGCTAGTGGGGAAGAGGAGATCCTAGACGTGAAGGGCAAGAATTTGAACCCTGGTGCATTGTAGGATTGGGTTGCTAAACTAGAGTGAAGATTCTTTGGTTTGGCCCGGTTCATGGTTAAGATGATCCATAGATCTATTGTCACTCTTTCTGATCTCATCAAGGAGGAAGCAAATAAAAATTTTGAGGGAGAAGGACCCAATTGGATTGGGGTGATGTGCTAAATCTCCTAGTCTAGAAATGGGAATATATAGACAATTAGTGTTCGGGTTTGGTTGGTACTGGTATCTTGTTGTTAATATGTTATGTTTGCATCCTATGTCTCTTGTTTTTGGTTATATACTTTTTGATAATGTTTGGAACTAGTTCCTTTTTGGCCCTCTGGGCTCTCCATGTAAAGGGTACAACACCCTGTAAATGTTGCTTAAATGATCAAATTTTTTTAAAGAATGTTAATTATATTGGCATTTTTTTAAATCACTAGAAATTTGTAGAAAATTCGGAAAAATCTTGATAAAAAATAGGCAAATGCATTAATTACCATGGTAAATCGTTCTTTTAAAAAATTAAATTCCTATGAAAATGTAAGGGTCTAATGGTGACAATGATTGATAGTTCTAAGTTTAAGGTGTAGTGTGCTTGTCTATAATTCCTTAATATTTTAGATCAAATATTGAATAATTTAAATTAACCCTAAATTATTTTTCATCATCATTGATTTTATTTATAATCTAATGGTTTGGGTTCAATTTCAAGTCCCATGGGCATTAGAGCTCTATAAGGTACATTTTGTGCAATGAAATTTAATCCCAACCATTAGACTATAAATAAGCACAATGGTGGTGATTAAAAATTGAAGATATGACTTTAAAGTAACCAATAATTATATAATATTATTAGAAAATTAATATCATTTTTTATATAACTTATAAAATTTAGATGAATTCAATCTAATTAGATATTAAATATTGTGACAAGTTTTTGAATTTAAAATTTTAATAAAAAATATATTGACCATTCAAGTTGCATTACATATAAAATGTTATGTATGTTATGATGTATTTTTCTATGCTATAATGTAGGGAGAATAGCTGCATCAATAACATTAATAGCAAATTAAATCAAGATTTTATGCACCGTTCCTTTTGTCATTGAAAGATCAATGGTAGATGTGCTCTAATACGACAATAGCTATCCAACCCCATAAATGGGTAGCGGCTATCAAGCCCCACAAATGCACCAGGGCATGGATGGGCTAAATGGATGCATCTTCATACATCTTCGTACACTTGTCATGCCTCGTTTTCTAGACGCACTCTTAATTAATCGCTGCGTATTTTTTGTTTGTTGTGCATTGTATTATTTTTTCCCGAGATCAAGATTAATATATTTAAAAATTTGTTATATAATATATAAAAATTGTTATATATAAAAATTAATATATAAAATTGTTATTTAATATATTAAATTTTTTCCATGCAAGATTAATATATTAATTTTTTTCCAAGCAAGATTAATATATTTAGGGGTTGGGGCCCTAGCTCGGTTAGCTAAATTTTTCCTGTTGCAGGAGGTTGGTCACGAGGTCTAGTCTCCCCCACCCCCGTGGTACCGGAGGGTGTGTCGCACCAGCGCTGCCGGTCACATTAAAAAATTTACCAGTGCACTGCAGTTTATATGGGGTCGTGCTACCCGATTCCTACAGTCTAAAAAAAAAAAAAGATTAATATATTTAAAAATTGTTATATAATATATTAATAAATTAAAATTTTATGATATTAATGTGTTTATCATTTCTAATATATGTATAATATATATTTTTTAAATAATAACATATAGGTATATAATATATATATGTCATATATAATGTATATATGTTATATTTAATATATAATAACATATATGTATACTATTAATATACTATATGATATATATGTATAACATTTATATTGATACCATTGAGCACAAAGCAAATATATCTCCCGCTCTACAATCTCTTGCCCTTGCTTTTCAAGATTTTTGGCCATGTCTACAAGTTCTGGGGGGGACTCTGCCTCCCCTCAGCCTAACCCCCCTCCTGATATGAAAAGATTTGCAGCCCTCATGTTTCTGTTGTGGCACATGGGGATGCGAGGATCGTGTCAAGTGTGCCGCAAATGGTGATCCACCGATGGGGACAATGACAATATTAAGGGAGATGACTCCTTGAAGGCCAACTGGAAGAGTGTGCTTGTTGGGACTAGCAATAATGCTTTTGAGTCCATCATCTCAGAAATTATTCACTCTGAAGAAGGAACTGAAATCTACTTACCCGACACTGTCATGGACAAGGTTTCCTCCTCGTTGCATCTAGCGCTAGTGGGGAGATTCTTTGCTTTTAGGCCTACTATTGACATGTTTCGCAGATGGACGAATGGTCGTTGGAAGCTAAAAGGAAGTGTGAATGTCTCCACTATGCCTGGAGGTTTATTCCTCTTCAAATTCATGGCTGAGGAGGATTTGATTTGTGTTCTTTTGGGTTCATGGGCTTATGGCAAACATTTTTTGGCTTTGGCCAAATGGAAACCAGGCTTTGATCTGTCTGTGGAACTTAATCGAATGGCTCCTGTGTGGGTTCGCATGCTAGGTCTCCTGTTGGAATTTTGTGATGAACAGATCTTCCATTGGATTGGTAACTCCTTTGGTAGTTATGTCTCTGTAGATGTAGTCACTCTGGATAAATCCAGGTTAGTCTTTGCTCAATTTTGTTTGAATTTAGCCATTAACAAGGCTCTCCCCAACTTTATAACTTTGAAATCTAAATGGGGAAAATGGACCCAAGCCGTTGTTTATGAAAATTCCACTCTATTCAGTCAAAAATGTAGAAAACAGGGGCATGTCATTGTGGACTACAAATCTCTAGCACCGAAGGAACCCTTGTCGAAAGGGAAAAGCCCATCCCTTTCATCTAGGGAGGAGGAAATGCAAAAGATCCCCAGCTCCAATGATGCTCTGGAGAACACCAACTCCAATGAGCTAGATGATTATCCGTTTACTGAAGGTCTGTATGAGATGATGAAGTCCCCTAGCCCCAGGGTTCAGGAGAATACTTTTTGGGAGAAATGAGGGAAGTCCCTTATCTTCCTACAGGAAGGTGAAATCTTCACACTAAGGGATTTGGGTTTGTCTCATCATGTTTCAGTTTTGAGGGAAAAGTGTAAAACTGATGTTACTCCTTTGTCCTTTGTGTGCATGGACATAGAGAACATGGATAATTCCACCATTGCTGCTAACCAACCTCATGGTGTGGGTGTGGAGAAAACTGTTGTTACTATTCAATGACAGTTGGAGATAGGGATAGTTACCCCAATGAAGCCCAGGAAAGAGAATGACACCTTGTACATTTACTCTTTCCAACCAACTGGTGTGGATGACCTCATTGGGGAAGTCACTAAATATGTGATTCTCACTCCAGACTCTAAGCCCTCTACCTCTAAATCTCAGTTGGATGGGGTTAATAATGAAGACTGGCAGACTCAAAAGAGGAAAATAAGAACCAAGAAAGTTGATGTGGGGACAAATAATAGAGTTGGAAGGCCCTCAGAGAGATTGTCAAGGCATAAAGCTATAGCAAGGGAAATTTCTAGTGGATGGCAGTCAACCCTGGACTCAACCCATCTTAATAGAAAATGAAGTTCCTCTCATGGAACATGAGGGGGATGAATAGTCCCCAAAAACAATTTACTCTCAGGAAATACATTATGGACCTTAAAATTGATGTCATCCTTTTGTAGGAAGTTAAGATGACTTATCAAACTTTCTCCTCAATAGCTAATAAAATATGGCTGAGTTCCTCCTTCTACTATAGTGAAGCGGATGGAGCCTCTGGAAGCATTACTACTATGTGGAACCCTGCTAAGATTGATGGGGAAGCCTATGCGTTTTTTCATAGTTACCTTGCTGTGACCCTCAGAGATGATAATTACACTTGGCATCTATTTAATATCTATGCCCTGAATACTCATGGAGGAAGGAAAAGTATGTGGGAAGAAGTCTTATCATTAATATTGGAAGATAAAAATGCCTTGTATATGATGGTTGGTGACTTTAACTCCCCTTTGTTCCCTTTAGAGAAACTTGGTTTCCTAATGGACTCTAGTTAAAACATGAGTGACCTCTCAAACTTCATCAACAGGTCTGGCTTGTTTGACTTGGAACTGCAGGGTAATCCTTTCACTTGGTCTAACAATCAGAAAGGTAACTATCTTATTCAAGTTCGTTTAGATAGAGTGCTGGTCTTTGTGGGTTTAGATTTGGGGTGCAATGCTTCTCTTAATGCCCTCCCTAGGACTATTTCTGATCATAGCCCAATTCTTCTCCAATGGATGAATAAACCCTTCTTTGGCCCTCACCCCTTCAGATTTGAGATTATGTGGATGTCACATCCAAATTTCAGAAATTGCATAAAAAACTGGTGGAGCTATCTAATCCAAGGGTCAGCTATGTACATAATCTCCCAAAAACTTGATCTCATTAGAAAGGAAGTTAGAGGGTGGTCCAAATCTACCTTTGGTGACATCTTTAAGAAAAAAAAAGAGATTGAGGTTAAGCTTGACAACATCCAAAATCTAATGGCCAAGGGTAATCTTCTACAATCATTGTATGAAGAAGAGGAAACTTGGAGGAGGAAGTGGAAAGATAATTTAAACAAAGAAGAAATATATTGGAAATAGAGGTATAGAGTGCAATGGCTAAAGGAGGGTGACAAGAATTTGAATTTTTTCCATAGGACGATTAGCAGACACAAGAAAAGAAACACCATCAACTGCTTACTAAATGAAGTCAATCAAGAGGTTACAAATGAAGATAAAATTGGTGAAATGGTTGAATGCTATTTTATACATATATACTTGGATAATGGTAGCTGCCTCTCCACTAACGTGCAGGAGAAACTTTTGAGTCACCTCCCAAATGTTGTTAGTGCAGAGGACAATAAGCAACTCTTAGCCCTTGTTTCCAAGGATGAAGTTAAGATGGAAGTGTTTTCTATGGGCACCTATAAGGCCCCCAGGCTAGATGGTTTTCCTCTAGCTTTCTTTCAGGAATACTAGGACATTGTTAGCTATGACATGACCATGGCAATCAGAGACTTTTTCAGAACTGATAAACTGCTGAAAAAGTTGAATAATACCTACATTGTCTTAGTCCCCAAAATATAGGACCCGAAGTGCATGGCTAACTTCAGACCTATAACTCTATGCAACACTATCTACAATATTTTCTCTAAAGTTCTGGTCAACCGATAGAAGCCATTTCTGGACAAGATCATCAATAGATGCCAAAATGGATTCATGCCAGGAGGAAAAATCCTTGATGTTGCTATTAAGATACATGAAATTATCCTATCTATGGAAAAAAATAGGAACCAAGGTATGGCTTTCAAGTTGGATATTTCTAAGGAAAATGATAGAGTCAGATGGAAATTTCTTTACTTGGTTCTATCTAAATTTGGCTTCAATGATAAGTTAATTGGGATTGTCCAGGAATTTGTTGACTCGGTCCACTATTTTGTCCTAGTCAATGGGATTCCTTGGGGATTCTTTAAAGATGGCAAAGGCATCAGGCAAGGTGATCCTCTATCACCCTATCTTTTCATTATGGTTGTTGAAGTCCTTAGTATGAATTTCATGTATCTTTCACATACGGGTAGGATTCAGGGAATCAAAGCTGCCTCTACTCTACCACCCTTGGTTCTACAACAATTTGTGGATGACACTTTCCTTTTTGGAAATTCTTTAGTGGTTAAAGCTAGAGAATGGAAAGGACTCCTTCATGATTATGCCAATGCCTTTGGGCAATGTATCAATTATCAAAAAAGTAGTATCTATTTCTTTAACGCCAAGGTGGATTTGCAAGCTAAGATCTTATCTATCCTGAGTTTTTAAAGTGCTTCTCTACTGGGAACCTACCTTGGCCTCCCCCTCATTTTGAAGGAGGTTAATCCTATTTTTTGGAATAATATTCTAGAGAGGATGCAAAAAAAATTTGCGGGTTTGAAGGGTAAGCTCCATAGCAGTGCTAGTAAATTTTAATTTCTCTTAGCCTCTCTCTAAGGGATCCCGGTCTATTTCCTCTCTCTTTCAAATTATGGGCTCCATGGTAGAGAAACTGGAAAGAATCCAAAGGACCTTCCTTTGGATTGGTGTTGAAGATAAAAAAATATTGGCTCTTATCAATTGGGACACTGTATGTCGTCCTAAATGTCAAGGGGGCCTAGGGATTAGAAAGTAAACCAATTTAAACAAAGCCCTCATTTCCAAAATAGGCTAGAATCTTGTGGTTAGCAAAGCTAACTGGTGCAACACTATGAGGGCTAAGTATCTAAACCAAGGATGCTTTTCTAGGGCCCTTGACTTGAATGGTCTCTCCTCTGGGTCAAAGATATGGAACAACACTGTCAAATGTAGATCACTTATTAAGGAAGGTGTTAAATGGAAAATTGGTAATGGGAGATTAATAAGATTCTAGGAGGACTGGGGATAGACCCCTCGCTGAAAACAATTTCAATATACTAAGGGAGTAGGCTATTCCCTTCTTTGGCACTTATATTGCAGATTATATTACCCCCATAGGTAAATGGAAAAACCTTGATCAAAGTTTCTTAGATAGTCATGAACTTCTTCCAAAGGTTGTTGAGCTTCAAGCATTAATAAATAAAGTGAGACTTCCTCTTTTTCCTAAGGAGGACAAGTAATTTTGGATGAAAAATCACACAGGGGCCTTTTTGGTTAAGTCTGCTTACCATATGTTGTTAAAATTTGATGGTGATGAGAATTGCTGGAAGAAGGTTTGGAACCCACAACTCATCCCAAAGATTAACTTCTTTTGGTGGGCTTCTATTCATGGTTAAATTTTAACTCTAAACAACCTTGTCAAAAGGAGTTTTCAAATTCCCAACAGGTGTACTCTTTGTAAACAGGAAGAGGAGCCAATCTTCCATCTTTTCATCCACTATCAATTTTCTTCCCAAGTTTGGAAAAATTTCCTTCAAAAGTTCAACATACAATGGGTGTTTCGTAGGGATATTCAACAATTTGTTATTAATTGGAGGTGCCCTTCAAACCATCCTCTTATAAGACAACTTTGGCAGAAAATTTTGCCTCATATTTGTTGGTGTCTGTGGAAAGAGAGGAATAATAGGATCTTCAGGGATAAGGAGAGTACTGTTGATAGTGTGCTGATAACTCTTAATAAAATCCTTTTGGACAACATCTCTGTTTGTAGATGGAAGACTCCTAGTATTCTCCCAACCGGTTGGGACAATGCAATTGCTATATTTTGGAAACTTCCTAGGGACTTTCACAAGTTTTACAATTCTAAGAAGGTAGCCAGATACAACACAAAATGGGAAGCTCCTAGACCACCCTGGTAAAAGCTAAATTTTGGTGGGGCAGACAGGGCTGGGAAAGTGGTTGGGGGTGGTGTCATTAGGGATCACAATGGCAGTCTAATAGTAGCCTACATAGGGAATTTAAAAGAACACATGAATAATCAGGCATAAGGTATGGAACTTATGTGGGGCCTTAGGATTGTGCTATCGATTAGCATCTGAACCTTGGAAATCGAGGGTGATTATCGATTGATAATTGAATCCACGAAAGGTAAAATGTCAGCTGGATGGTTAGTTCAAGGGATAATTGATGACATTAGATCTCTCCTTACTGTTGGATGTTGTGGGTATGTTTGTTGATATGTGGTTGTCATTGATGTCAACACTATTAGCATTTGGTGCATTGAAGACTGTATATGTTGAGGATATTGAGAAAATTGTAAAAGAAAGTATTCTTGGTTCCCAGTGGAACTGTGCAGATCAAGAAGGCGTTGTATTGTACGTTGAAGATTAGCTGATGTGGATTTAAGGGTCTAATGTTGAATGTTTCTAGATCATCTACCAGAAGTTTCAGAGGTCCGCGTGAAGTTTTGAGTATGATGTGGTATGACAGTGTGTTGCTAGTCTCTGTCAGTGTCCCTAAATGAAGTTTGTGTAATTCTTGTTTTCTCAGTTGTTGCGGATGCTTTTCTATTGTTTCTTGATGTTATGTGGTGTCTCTAGATCATTCTCTATCTTTGTGGTACTTCCACTTTATTCAGAGAGTTCGTGGTTGAAGATCTTTGTGCGCATGTTCAATTTTTCTTGTTCCTGGCCGACATGTTGTTGGTAGTGTGTTGTGGATCTTCGAGGTATAATCAATTAAAGTATTCTTGTGTTGGCGATATTAATTTGGGTCTCAACTATGTTTTGGCTGACCTTAGTGGATACGCATTAAAAGATTATTTGTAAATTTGGGTTGACACTAAAAATATATTTTATTTCTTTGGTCGACGAAGTGGTGATGGAATTTCATGTAGCGGATATATAAGGGTGATTAGTTCATTGTTGAAGATGACGCTTCATGTGCTCCTATGTGTGTATGTGTAAATATTATTCGATTGTTGAGTAGAGTGTGAAGAAGAATGTGCAAAGTGTGAAGAAGTGTTGAGCTTAATTGGAACTGTAATCAGGCTTGTAAAGAAGTTATTTTCTCAGTTCACAAATCTTGGATGGTTTTAATCCAAACCCTATTGTTGGACAGTGAGTCCTCTTTTGTAATTGAGCAGTGAGCTCTAGGCAGTGTGCCTGAATGCATGTGCATTCCCCTTATTATTTCTTTTATACTTCTAGCAAAGTATAATTTTATTGACTAACATCCACCATGGTTTTTTCCCTAATAGGGTTTCCACGCAAAAAATATTTTTGTTCTTTCTCTCTGATGTGTTGATTGTTTATGGTTAATTGCTTATTCATCAGATATGAGATTAAGTTGAGACTAATAAGAAGAGTTTTAGTTTCTTTTACAACTGATTCACCCTCCCCCTCTCATTTGTGTGTTCTTTTTTTTCCAAAAATTGGTATCAGAGTTGGTTCCTCTGAAGAAAGTCTAATAGCTTGAGGTGATCTGAGATGGCAACATAATTCAAGAAGGATAGTCCTAGATTTGATGGCTCTAACTATTCATTATGGAAATTTAGGATGCAATGTCACTTAATGTGTATTGGTGATGCTATCTAGAAGATTACTACAAACCAATATGTTATTCCTCGGAATGGTCCCTCTACTACTGGTGAGATCAAAGATGTTGAAATAAATATCAAGGCTATTGAAGCATTGGCGAGTCCCTTGATAGACTGGGAGATGGATAATGTGGTAGGTTTGAATACAGCTCATGAAATGTGGACAAAACTGGAAACTTTGTATGAAGGAGATGCACAGGTGAAGATGGCTAAGCTACAAAGCTTGAAAGGAAAGTATGAGAATCTGAAGATGGGTGAAGATGAAAATATCACCTCTTTTATGCAGAGAGTAAATGAGATAGTGGTGGTTATTACATGTGTTGGTGGTTCTGTGGATGAGGATGAAATTGTGGCTAAAGTACTCAGATCCTTTCCTCCCTCCTACAAAATGAGATTTCATGCTATTGAAGAGTTTAGATCAGTAAACAAGTTGACCAAAGATACGGTGATTGGGAAACTTGTTGCTTTTGAGATAAGTGAGTTTGGTGAATCCACACCCAAGACTGAATTTGCATTTAAGGCTACTGTGTTCGGAAGCAACATACAAAGATATAGTCTAGGAGAGAGTTCCAGGAAGGTATCCAAGTATGATGAAGAAATGAAACAACTCAAAGATAAAGAAAGAGAAGTAGAAGAACTGGAAGCACTAATTGCAAAGCAAGAAGGGAGAGGTAAAAGCAAGTATGAAGATGTATTACCTATTAAATATTTTTCATGTAGTAAAATAGGTCATTTTTGCATCAAGATGTCCTAAAAGAGTTCCTAGATCTAAACCTAAGAATTCTAGATTCCCAAAGAGATGCTACTTTGTTGAAGAAGCAGTTACTAATGAAGAATCAAGATAATGGAAAAGAAGATGATTGGGCTTTCATTGCTACCATTGAAAATAATCATGTGGCTACTGAATCTACTAAAGATGAAAAACCTCTTGTAGCTCAAGTTGAAGAAAAAGATGAGTGGGTCATTGATAGTGGATGCTCACATGACATGACTGGTGACAAAAGAAAATTTGTGAGTTTGGAATAGTATGATGGTGGAGTTGTAAGATTTGGAGATAACAATGCTGGTGTGATTCATGGCAAAGGATTCATTTTCCTTGGTGGTAAGGACAACACTGATGATGTCCTCTATGTTGAAGGTCTGAAGCAAAATCTGTTGAGTGTTGGACAAATGGTTCACAAGGGATATGATCTACAGTTTAAAGATAGAAGATGCAAGATACGTGGGAGTTCTAGAAACTTGATTCCAACAGGAAAACAAACACAAGGTAACATTTTTCATTTGAATACTGCTAGTGGAAGTTGTTTGATTGCTTAGATAGATGAAATTTGGTTATGGCATAGGAGATTGTGTCATGTAAATTTTGACAAAATTATCAAGATAAGTTATGCCCAAGCAGTAAGAGATCTGCCTAGATTAGTGAAGCTTGCTAATGTAATCTGTAAGGAATGTCAGATGGGTAAAAAAACTAGAGTCTCCTTCTAGAGCAAACATTTTCACTCAAATAATTTGTTGGAACTGCTACATACTAACCTTTTTGGTCCTTCAAGAGTCAAAAGCATTCATGGAGAAAGGTATTTTATGCTGGTTATTGATGATTACTCTAGAATGATTTGGGTTTCCTTTTTAAGAGAAAAATGTGAATCTCTAGAGAAATTCAAATGCTTCAAGGATATGGCAGAAAATGAGAAAGGTCTGAAAATAAAATGTCGGAGATCTGATAGATCATTTCTAAGGAATTCAACTCTTATTGTGAAGAACATGGAATTAAAAGATAGCTATCTGCTCCCCGAACCCCTCAACATAATGGAGTTGCAGAAAGGAAAAATAGAACAATTTTGGATGTTGCTAGAACCATGATGATGGAAGGAAATGTGTCTTAGATGTACTGGAGTGAAGCGATAAGTACTGTTGTGTATACCTTGAACCGAGTAAATGTGAATGGAAATTCTGATAAGACCCCTTATGAGTTATGGTTTGGTCACAAGCCTACTATTAAGTATTTTAAGATCTTTGGAAGTAAGTGTTATATCAAGAGAGATGATGATATAGGAAAATTTGATGGTAGAAGTGATGAAGAGATTTTCCTAGGTTACTCTACTAAGAGCAAGGCTTACTGGTGCTACAATAAAAGACTGAGAAAGATGGTTGAAAGTGAAAATGTTAGATTTGATGAGGACTCTATCAAATCATCCAGACAATGCAACTATGATTTAGATGAAGACAACTCAAGTCAAGTGAAAAGCACTCAGACACCGAATCTAGTTAAAATTATCCCATATGTTTCAGTGAAGCAACCTCAATTTGTTCCAGTAAATCAAGTCAATCAAGAAGCTCAAACAAGTGCATAGGCACAAACAGGTGGAAGTGTAGAAGAAAGATCTGAAGAATTAGAAGTCCAAGTAAGTCCCAAAACTCCAAGGTATGTAAAGTTGAATCATTCTGAAAGTCAAATCATAGGAGATAAGAGTAAAGGAGTGCAAACTAGAAGAAAAATTGTAGAAGAATATTGTCTAATATCCAAGATTGAACCTAAGAGTGTCACTAAAGCCTGCCAAGATGAACATTGGCTAGAAGCTATGAAGAAAGAGCTGACACAGATTGAAAAGAATGACACATGGCTACTAGTTCCTAGGCCTAAAGACAAGAATGTGATTGGTACCAAAAGGGTATTCAGAAACAAGCTGAATGAAGAAGGTGAAGTGGTCTGGAATAAAGCAAGACTAGTATGTAAAGGCTATTCTCAAATGGAAGGTATTGATTTTGAAGAAACCTTTGCCCCTATAGCTAGAATCAAAGCTGTGAGATTATTTCTTGCTTATGTGGCACATAAGAACTATAAAGTTTATCAAATGGACGTGAAGTCTACATTTCTAAATGGAGAGCTAGAAGAAGAAGTGTACATTGAATAGTCAGATGGATTCCAATTAACAGATAAGGGAGATATGGTTTGCAGATTGAAGAAAGCTCTGTATGGACTTAAGCAAGCCCCCAAAGCCTGGTATGCTAGATTGGACAAACATCTACTGAAGCTTGGATTCACAAAAGGTACTATTGAAAGCAACTTATACTTCAAATTAGATCGTGATAAGGAATTAATTATAGAAGTTTTTGTTGATGATATCATTTTTGGAGGAGATGATAATCTATGTATGGAGTTTGCTAATGAAATGAAGAGTGAATTTGAGATGAGCATGATTGGTGAAATAAATTTCTTTCTAGGATTACAAGTTACACAATTGGACCAAGGAATCTTCATATCTCAGTCCAAATATGTGAAAGAGCTACTGAAGAAGTTTGGAATGGATGACTCCAAACCTGTTGGTACTCCCATGGTGATCGGATGTAAGCTATCACAAAATGATGATTCTCCAAAGGCAAATCAAACTTGGTACAAATCAATGATTGGTGGATTGCTCTACCTGATGCAAACTAGACTAGATATTATGAATGTTGTATGTATGGTTGCTAGATTTCAAGTTGATCCAAAGGAATCACATGTTACTATTGTCAAAATAATTTTCAGATATATTAAAGGAAAAGCTAACATCGGACTTTGGTATCCAAAGGATGATTATCTCACTTTGTGTGCATATATTGATGTAGATTAGGCTGGTGATGTAGATGACAGGAAAAGTACTAGTGGTGGTGCTTTCTTCATAGGGAAGAAGCTGATATCTTGGTTGAGAAAAAAGTAGAATTCAATTTCTCTATCCACTGCTGAAGCAGAATACATTGTTGCTGCAAATAATTGTACTCAAGTGATATGGAGGAAGCAGATGCTGAGAGATATCAGAGTGATATATGAAAAGCCTATTGCCATATACTATGAAAATTCAAGTGCAATAAACATCTCAAGGAATCTGGTACTACACTCTAAGACTAAACATATTTCAATTAAGTTTCATTTCTTGAGGGAAAAGGTGAATGAGAAGGAAGTTAGATTGGAATATGTGCCTACCAAAGAACAAATTGCGGATATATTTACTAAGCCATTGCCGAAGGATACTTTTGAGTATCTTAGAGGGATGCTAGGGGTAATCACCCCTTCTGATAAGAACTAAAGATGCATTTATTTGAATCAATCTAAGAGCTTCATTGCTATATTTTGATCCAGGTTGATATTTTCATGGCTGCTACTCAGGGGGAGGAGTCAGATCTGTGGATATGTGGTTCATAGAGTGTGTTTGGAAAGGTCATGGTTATCTTTTCCATCGATGTCAAAGGGGGAGAAGTGCATTGTGAAAAATTATTGTGGAGAAAAGTTCAGTTAAGATGAGAAGTACAGAAGAAGTCAGTGTGTTGGGTTGATGGTATTTTTCACATCATGTGTTGCCATCAATGCCAAAGGGGGAGATTGTTGGATGTTGTGGATATGTTTTCTGATATGTGGTTGTCATTAATGTCAACACTATTAGCATTTGGTGCATTGAAGACTGTATATGTCGAGGATATTGAGAAAATTGTAAAAGAAAGTATTCCTGGTTCCCAGTGGAATTGTGCAGGTCAAGAAGGTGTTGTGTCTTGTACGTTGAAGATTAGCTAATGTGGATTTAAGGGTCTAATGTTGAATTTTTCTAGATCATATACCGGAAGTTTCAGAGGTCCGCGTGAAGTTTTGAGTATGATGTGGTCTGACAGTGTGTTGTTGGTCTCTGTTAGTGTCCTTGAATGAAGTTTGTGTAATTATTGTTTTCTCAGTTCTTGCAGATGCTTCTTTTTTGTTTCTTGATGTTATGTGGTGTCTCTAGATCATTCTCTATCTTTTTGGTACTTCCACTTTATTCAGAGAGTTCGTAGTTGAAGATCTTTGTGTGCATGTTCAGTTTTTCTTGTTCTGGCTGACATGTTGTTGGTAGCGTTTTGTGGATCTTTGAGGTATAATCAATTAAAGTATTCTTGTGTTGGAGATATTAATTTGGGTCTACACTATGTTGTGGCTAACCTTGTTGGATACACATTAAAATATTATTTGTAAATTTGGGCTGACACTACAAATATATTTTATTTCTTTGGCCGACGAAATGGTGATGGAATTTCATGTCGCGGATATATAAGGGTGATTAGTTCATTGTTGAATATGATGCTTTGTGTCCTCCTATGTGTGTATGTGAAAATATCATTCAATTGCTTATCAGAGTGTGAAGAAGAATGTGCGAAGTGTGAAGAAGTGTTGAGCTTAATTGGAACTGTAATAAGGCTTGTAAAGAAGCTATTTTCTCAGTTCACAAATCTTGGATGGTTTTAATCCAAACCCTATTGTTGGAAAGTGAGTCCTCTTTTGTAATTGAGCAGTGAGCTATAGATAGTGTGCTTGAATGCATGTGCATTCCCCTTATTATTTCTTTTATACTTCTAGCAGAGTATAATCTTGTGGACTAACATCCACCGTGGTTTTTTCCCTAACAGGGTTTCCATGCAAAAAATCTTTGTGTTCTTTGTCTCTCTGATGTGTTGATTGTTTATGGTTAATTGATTATTCATTAGATCTGAGATTAAGTTAAGACTAATAAGAAGAGTTTTATTTTCTATTACAATTGATTCAACCCCCCCTCTCAGTTGTGTGTCCTTGTTTTGCCAACACTTATTAGGTTGGAGGAGTTGACTTTGCAGCATGTTTTTAGGGAAGGAAATTTGGTTGCTAACAGTTTGGTTGCTTTGGGACTTGATCATGAGGGGCTACATTGTTGGAGGAAGGAATGCTCCTCGCCTATTTTTATGTTGTCCCTCCTGAAGAATGATTCTCACTTAGTTCACCATGGAAGATAGCAAATTTTATTTTTTAGCCCTGGCTTTGAGTTTACTAACTTTAGTTAGTGGTGTTGGCAGAGTTTTAAATTTCAAAAACTGGCCATTTTCGTATGGGAAGGCCTATGAGAAGGAAATGCCGTGTGGAGTTTACTTCTTTTTTTTGGATGCCGCCATGACTTTTCATGATGAATCTAGTGGTCGAAAGGCTCATTATTGTTTGAACCCCTTCGATTTTGGTGTCACCTCCATTGGCCTCACAATTTTTATTTTATTTTATGTGGCATCTAGATTTATTAACGTCCCCATTTTTTATTGTGTGATAGAATTCTAGCATGAGGGAACTACTAGTTTTGAGTTGGATACAAGGGGTGGCACTAATTGTAATAATTTCATGGATTGCAAGTTTTTATCTTGTTATTATTTCGTTGTGGTCAGTTCTAAATTGGGGTTTTATTACAATCACTCTGCAACTCTCATTCTCACTTATCTTTCACCTAACATTTTCTCTACAATTGCATTTTCTTTTAATTATTTGCTTGCTGGTGTCATGGGTGGAGATCGTGTTTGTGTTGATCCTGATAAATTCGATGAATGGAGGAAGGATGACACCATCTGGAATATTTGCAAAGAGGGAGGAATTACCTAGTTCATGGAATGTATGTCAGGGTTTGATGAAAGTTTCTCTAAGAAATTTGTCACCTCTTGGTCTGCAAGAAGGGTGACAATGGGGAGTATTTCCTTTGAAGTGAGTGAGGAGGTTATTGCTAAGGCCACTAGTCTTGCAATGGATGGGCGAAAATGGAAGAAAATGAGAAAAATTTTGGACCAGACCAGCCTCAACCAATTCTTCCATGGGGACGAACAACCTGTCAAAATTCATGGTGGCTACGACTACGAGTAGCTTCCAGAACCCTAGGAAAGAGTGTGCATGGTTGTGATGAAGTATTTCAATCTTGAGGGGAGATTCAGTTTGTATTACTATTACCATTTCCATTTTCTCAATCATCTTAGGAATCACAACAATATTTCAATTCTATTTTTCCTTTTTCACTCTCTAGAAAATACTATGAAAGATGTTGTTGAAGCTATGAATTCAGGTAGGAATTTTACCATTCTACACTAGGGGATTATGTTTAGACTCTACCATTTTCACCTAGGCCTTTTCTCTCCTTGGCCCATTATTGTTGAAGAAGCCCCTATCTCTTCTACTCTGCCGTCAGTCAGTATCATGGATACCCCTAGCCCCAGCAAGAAAAGTGTATTAAAAACCCAGCCTTGAAAACCCCTCCCTAGGACACATCCCCTAATACTGGGTCTATACAAAAAAGGAAGGATAAGAAATGTAATGCCCCAACCCCCAAAATTAAAGCCAAAGCTTTAAAGAAAACCAAATTTAGGCTGCAGCAAATAGACTCCAACATTGAAATTACTGAGGAGACCAATACTCCTCATAGGTCCAGTAGACTGGTTACTAAGCCTGAAAAAGAGAAGAGTCCCAAGGAGGCCTATGAGTCTGATAATGGAGGGAAAAGTGAGAAGAAGAGTAAGGAGGAGAAGGATGTCGAGGAGGAAGCCCTTTCTGCTTCCGCAAGCAGCTCCTCCCCTATTTATAAAAGTTTAAAAATGGGTTCTTTGGGTCCTTCCCATGTTAGGGCCAAGGGGGTTAAGACTAGGGCCTTGACCATTGCTGAAGGGAAGGCCCCAATGGAGGAAGCAAGCAACAAATAGGACACTTTCTGGGAGGAGGTTGAAAAACTTAAAAACAAAATGGAGAGTTTAAAAAAATGGCTTCATGATGTCATCCGCTTCACTTTGAAGATTATGCACAGATCTGCCACAACTTTGTGCCTGTTACAGAAGGATAATTCCACTGACAATGTTGAGGAGGATGCCGATTGCAAGGAACTTCTCAAGTTCCTCACCAAGGATTGGGCTACTATAACTCTGATCAAGCCATGAAGTGGAAAGAAAGATTAGGGATGCAGGATGTTTTTCTTTTTGGTTGAGAATGGCCTTGTTGGCCATCATGTCTTTTTGATTTCTCTGTTGATACTTTTACGGTTTATATTTTTAACTCTGACTAGAATGGCCCCTGGTGGGATTTGGTTAAGACTGTTTTAAACTTGGGATTCAAGATGGACATTATTAGTAGTACAGTCAATGGTTTAGCAATATACACTTTTAATTATACTAATGCTAAGTATAGGCTAGTTAGTTTTCTCAAGATGTTTGTTGGTACTACGGTTACCTTGCTCATCATTTTGATGTGGTTTTTGACATGGAATGGTTAGGGTGTCTGGTTCGGTATTTTAATTTTGTTGTTAATGTGTTGATGGTGTTATTCTGTTGATGATTGCCTATAGGACATTGTATTAAAGGGACAACACCCTAGTTTTGCTGCTTTTTATATCAAAAACATTTATATTAATATAAATATAACTAATAAAATATTTTTTTCTTAAATTTAGAATCAAATTTGAATTTTAATGAAGGAGAATGTTACTGGATTATTAAATTTTTCTATGTATTTAAATTATATTATAATAGTGGTAAACCATTTAATGATATAGATATAGACTATATCAAATTAATTGTTGAATAGAACATGTGTAAGAGTTAGTTTTAAGAGGTGAAAATATTTTTATCTTTATTAGTTTTAAAGATTGTGGATTTTAATAATGATTTTTTAATTTTCTATTAAATATAAAATTATTTACAAATTTTACCTCATGTGTATATTTGTGATTTTTTTCATAAATTTAATCTATTTTAGAATTGAATTGTATATTTGTGTAATTAAAATCTTCCTTCTATTTATAACTTAGTAAAACTCTTAATGATATAACACTTAAAAAGATATAAGAAAATTTATCAATTATATCATATTAGTAGTTTTATTGAACAATTTAAGACTTAGTTTAATGATATGTGATAACAATTTTCTCTTCCTTAGAGTTAAATATTATGAAATTTATTGTTAATTGTTATAATTGATTGGAAAGGTGGAGGATGAAAGGAGCTCCAGGAAATTGGCTAGTGTATGGTAACGAGCATTTTTCAAATTTTGAAGATGGTGATTCCAGATCCTTAGGTCACAATCATGGTTATGGGTCAAATCCATGTTGGTATGGTTGTGTTCCTATAGGATCTATTGTTTCCCACCCCACTCGCTTTCCTACGAAAAAATTATCAACGAAGTTGCAAGAAGTTTTTGACATTTGTGGGTCTAAAGGAGAGGATGGGGATCCATCAACAATTCCAAACAATGTTCCATTACATGTTTCTTTCCCTAATAATATTGTTCTAGACATGGATTTATACTATAGACATCTTTAGGAGTAGCGTTTTAAGAAAATAACAGAGAAGGAGTTAAGTTTAAAAGGTTTTGATCCTGTTACTTTTCCTAATAATATTGCTCTGGGGAAGAGGATTTGCAATCAGCAACAACAGTAGGTGGAAAAGCTAAGAAGCAATCATCGCATCAACAAAGGTGGTTATCAGTATCAAACACATACTAGTCAGTGGTAAATTAATGGTGTTACAGATGTAATGATTTTAGAAGATCTACTCAGCACTCAATCACAAAACCTCAGAGAAACTACATTAATTTGTAAGTTTTGGAAATTTTCTTCGAATATTTCTGAGTTAAAAAGTCTAATTTATCAAGATTGGGAAGGGGCTAATCAGGTTTTCTATATAGATCAGGGAGATGGTTTCTTTGTTGTATTATTTTCTTCCAAACAAGCTAGGTATGTGATTTATATGATTAAATTGTGGGTGTATGGGGGGTCTGGCCTATCAATGCATCCCTTGGAACCTAACTTTAACCCCAAAATGGAAAAGATTAGATTTATTCCTTTTTTGTTACAATTACATTCTTTGTCGTTGGAATATAGGGAGCTAGGAATTGTAGAAATTTTAGCCAATCGAATTGGTATTTTCTTGAAGAATGATTGTTTTCTTTAAAAATCCAACATTACCAGTTAGGGTTTGTGTTTTATTTAATATGGTGCAAGCTCTTCCTAAAACGCTGAGAAGTAACTCTAAGTTTGGAGCCTAGTTACAAGATATTTTTATTGAAAATCCATACAATATGTGTCAAGAATGTCATATTTGGGGTCACAAGACTATTTTTTGTCAATAAAAAGTAGTACATGAAGTCAAGGATGTGTTAAGTGATATATCTAATCTTTGTTCTGAATTTCATGAGACAGTGCAAGATGCACTAGTCCTTTAAAATTAGGGAACTCAAGAAGCTATTTCAAACATAGGTCTCTAGTGTAATGAAGATTTGTTGTGTCTTGTTTCGAATAGGATGCTTAAGGGCAAGGATAAATTATTTGGTCCAAATCCTAGTTATGTTGTAACTATGGATCTGCCATCTAGCTCTAGTCCTTATACTAGTCCCTCAAAGCAGGGGTTAAAGACTTCATGGTGTATTCCAAGGGTTCAAAATTCTTTGGTCATGACAAATGGAAAAAATAACTGTTCAATTTTTTTTGTTTTTTTTGTGGAAAGTTTAGATGTTGTTTCAGTTTTACCTAGCCACTTATCAAAAGAATTTTCTCATCTTCACGATGCAAGCTCTTTTAGTATTTTTGAACGGGTTAGTAAGGCAAAGAGTAAGAAAAAGTCACCAAAACATTTTTTTGTGTGACTCCAAATTGGCTTAATGCAAATTTCCTTCAACTATTTGTAAATGGAAAATTATTGCATCTGTATGTTCCCACTATTCTCACTATTTCAATGTAACAAGTGTAGTCAATTTCCTCTACCTTGATTTGGGGACACTTTGATGTAAGGGAAAATTTAATATGCTCTTTAGATAAGCAGTTAGAAGAGGTAAACCCTACTATTTCCAAACTGCCTTGGGATAAGAGTGAAGATGATAGTTTTGATTTTATGGATTTTTCAGTCCATATTAGATATGGGTAACTTGGATAGGTTAGCAAAGAATATGCTAACTAAGATAGGTACTACTATTATTGATGAAATAGTAGAGGAAATGGAACATCAAACTGTGTTATCAGACCTGGTAATCATAGATAAAAAATTCCATTCCTCATCTTCAAGATTAGAGGAGAATGGAATTTTGTTGAATATGGTTAAATCTTTTCCATTGTTAGTAGAAGATACAAATTTGGGATGGAAATTGAAGAAGATAGGAAGGAGTTTGATTTCTCACAAAAATATTCAATCTCACAGTCTCCTTCTTTGACTCCTGCACAAAATTTTCTTGGTAAATATGGTAGAAAGTCTAATGTAGTTAATTTGCAGGAGAAAATAGCAATAGGAATACAATTAACATTAGATGGAAGTATCAAAAAGTGGTTGAGGGGAGCCAATTGCTCTTTGAATCTAGAATAAAGATAATATCCTAGAATGTTACGGGCATTAATTCCCCTAACAAATGTGTCTGCATTAAGCATCAAATTGCTGTTTGTGGGGAATATATTGTGATTTTACATGAAACTAAGCTATCTCAAGTGACTTTTGATGCAGTCATCAGTAGATGGAATAGGTGGAAGTCAGTTCAATAAATTATGCAAGGGGCATCTAGGGGAATGGTAACTTTGTGGAATCCATAATCTATTATAGTGGAATCAATATCTAATGATCATCATTGACAGTTATTGAAGGTGACATAGTTTGATCTGTAGTTTTGGCTCTTAAACATTTATGCACCAAATGCCACAATTGGGAAGAAGCACCTATGGGATGAGTTGACACAAGTTTTGGATCAAGTAGTAGATAAGGTGATTTTAATGGGAGATTTTAATGCAATATTATCTTTGAAAGATAAGAAGGGAGGGATCATTCCTCCATAGAAAATAGTTGAATATTTTAATTCCTTTGTTCAAAATAATGCATTGCTAGATATACAACCAAGTAATGGGAATTATACCTGGATAAATAAGCACAAAGATTTCCTATAGATAGCTATGAGGTTGGATAGGGTCTTGGTTTCTTCAAATTGGATACCTAAAAAATTTGATCTTTGGTTAGAAATCTTGCCATGGATAGGTTCAGATCATTTTCCCTTATCTTTTTCTATTGAAAAGAAGAAGGTGGCTTCAACATCTAAAACATATTTTAAATTTTAGAAGATGTGGTTTCATCATCCTAACTTCCTTGGACTGTTAAGAGAATGGTTTCTTCAGTATCTGGTGGTGGAAGGAACTTTCATGTTTAGATTTTGTTCTAAACTGAAGCATGTGAAGGGTAGAATTAAGCATTGGAATATCAGTATTTTTAAGAATATCTTTCAACAAAAGGAGGATGTTTTTAAACAACTCTCTCTTGTAAATTTATAAATTATAGTGCATGGTTTAACCCCACAATCATATGAATTGCAAAAAAGGCTACAAGAAGAATGAGAAGAGTTAGCAGTTTGTGAAGAAATTTATTGGTGTCAAAATTCTCGAGAGTTATGGCTTAAGGAGGGTGATAAGAACACCAAGTTTTTTCATAGGTCTGCACAGATAAAGAAGGTAAAGAACGCAGTTTTCTCAATTGAGGACAATGTTATGGCTGTAAGATTGACAAAAGAGGAGGATATATAGAAAGAAGGTGTTAAGTTCTTTTCAAATCTACTTTTTGCACAAGGAGGTATTTTAGAGCAGCAAGAGGTTGTCAGGTAAGAATTGTTGGAAGGGATTCCGACATTAGTTTTAGAAGATGACAATATGCATTTGTTGAAGCCTTTCACTTTAGAATAATTAAGAGCAGTAGTGTTCTCTATGCCTTAAGACAAGGCTCTAGGGCCAGATGGATTTACAGCTATCTTTTTCCAAAAAAATTGGGAGTTTCTTGGTACTGATTTGTTGAAAGCATTGGAAGAGTCCAAAAGCTCGGGGATGATGCTAAAAAAATTTAATGTAACTCATATCACTTTGATTCTACAGGTTAATAATACTTCCTCATTTTCAAAGTTCAAACCCATATCACTTTGTAACATTGTTTAAAAAAAATTTACAAAAGAAATTTATTTGCGTTTGTTGCATATTATTCCAAGAATTGTCTCAAAAGAGCAAGGAGGTTTTTTCCAAAGAAGAGAAACAGTAGAGGGGGCTCTGGTAGCTCATGAAGTTTTGCATTCCATTTCCACAGATGCTATGCCATCATTCATCATCAAGTTGGATATGATGAAAGCATACGACAGGGTAGATTGGTCTTTTTTAATGCAAATTTTGAAGAAATTTGGCTTCCATTCAAAGTGGTGCAAATGGTTTTATTCATGTTTGGATGGTGCAATTTTTTTGGTGTTAGTAAATGGAACTCCATCGGGTTTTTCTAAATCTTCTCAAGGGGTTAGATAGGGATATCCCTTATCTCCTTTTATCTTTATCATATTAGCAGAGGCTTTGAGTAAATCAATGAAGAATGCACATATTCAAGGTCATTGGAAAGGCATCAATTTCCCTGCCACAAATATAACAATAACTCATTCCTTATTTGTAGATGATACCATTTTGTTTGGTATGTCATCTATTGCAGAAGCAAGGAAGATAAAACACATTTTACAAAGGTATACTTTAGCTTCGAGTCAAATGATTAATGCAAGTAAGTCAAAGTTGTATATCTTTAACACAGATCTAGTACTAAAGGACAAGATTGTTTAGTTATTTGGTTTTTAGGTTGTAGAATTGCCTTGTAAATATTTAGGAATTCCCTTCTTTGTTGGGAAAAATAGAGTGTCATAATGGGATAATATCATTTATAGCATTCAGTTGACAGTTGCAGGTTGGAAAGGGAGATGGTTATCTATATCTGACAAAATTTTATTGGTAAAATTAGTTCTATCCTCAATCCCAAATTATTACATGGTAGTGTTAAAGGCACCAAGGACTGTTATTTCAGAGATTGAAAATATTATTAGATCATTCTTATGGAAAGGTAACATGGATTCTAAAAGGAAAATATCTCTTGTATCACTTCAAACCATCTGTAAATAGAAGTTAAAAGATGGGGCATGGGTGCATAATATGTTTGCTAGGAATGTTGCATTAGGGGAAAAGTTGGTATGGAACATGTATGCAAAACCCCATGCTAAATGGCGTAAGGTCATGCAAGAAAAATATCTTGACTGTGACACTTCCAACCATATACTCACCATATCTAATCCTCCTCATGGATTTGTAATGTGGAATTTCTTGCTAGAGTGTAGAAAAATTATTGCTCAGTATCTATCTTGGGAGATTCATAATGATGGAAGTGCAAATTTTTGGCAAGATTCTTGGAATGGGTTTCCTCCAATGGAAACATTGTATATTTTAAAGAAGCAATTATCCATACCACTCAAAATTGGGGATTAAGAGTAAAAGATTATATCCAATACATAGATGAGAAAACAAGGAAAGTAACTTGGAAACAATTGTTACTTTTAACTATTCCATTGGTCCAACAAGTAGAGTTTAACAATATTTTAAGTAATAAAACTATGTTCATAAGGAAGGTTGCAGATAAACTGATTTGGGCTCCTTCGAAGTCAGGTAATTATACAATTAAAATGGGATATGAGGCATTAATGAATGTACAACTATAGGTTATTAAGCAAAGAGCCTTGTTATTATGTTGGAACCCAATGGTTCTGTCGAAGGTAGGTTGCTTTTCATGGATGACATTAAAGCATAATATTTTAACAAGTGAAAGGTTAGAGAAACTTGGCATTGTTGCACCTTTTCAATGTGTTCTTTGTTAAACAAGGATGGAGGAAGTTGATCATTTATTTTTGAGCTATTCATTTGCAAGTACATGTTGGGATTTTTGTACAATCCAAATTAGGATGGTGTTCTCCTCTTCCCCAAAAGTTATTGGATATGTTTACAAATTGGCTAGTATTGTACAAATCATCACTCTTTGCAAGCATATGGAAAATCATACCTTCTTCTGTGGTATGGTGTATTTGGTGGGAAAGGAAAAAAAGGATCTTTCAAAAAGAAAAATCCAACCTAGATGTAGTGTTGGTAAAGCTAGATAAATCTATATGCAAAATAACAAATGCATATGTGAAAAATTCAAAGCATGTAGGTTCTATATTTTCTGAATGGGATGTAAAACAGTTGAAAGAGTGGTATTCACTGGTTGTTCCTTTCAAAGGTTTCCAAAAGCCAAATTCCAATACACAAATTGATAGGAAAAAGGTGACATGGTTGCCTCCTCCTGAGGATTTTGTCAAATTAAACTTTGATGGAGTGTCTCATGGCAACCTTGGGGTTTTAGGAGCAGGGGCAGTGATAAGAAATTAGGAGGGCTTGGTAATATATGCAAAGTCAATTTTTTTATCAAATGGTACAAATAATCAAGTAGAAGTGCTTGCTCTTCTACATGGATTGCAGTTGGAAATTCAACAAAAAGTTTCAAAGATGATAATTGAAGGGGATTCTTTCCTCATTATCAATGCATGCAAGGATAGATGCTCAAGTAATTGGAAAATAAATTGTGTATTGGATCAAATTTTTCTTTTGTTGGACATGAATCTTTCCAGTTGAAACACATTTATAGGGAAGGTAACCAGGTAGCAGATGTTTTAGTGAACTTTGGGTGTGAGCAAGATTAAACAGAGAAATTCTATGAGCTTGAAGTAAATGAATATCCTCAAGTATTGTAGACTTTAATTGATTTGGAAAAAGTAGGGTAAATACATAGGAAGGCATGCATCACTAAAGTAAAGGGAAAATAAAGTAAAATTGAATGGATTAAAAGCTTCATGCTTCACTAAAGTTAAAAGTGATTTTTTTTTTAAGTGTTGTCATGTTGCAAATGGGATCGAAGTTGGAAAAAATAGCTAGAAGCAGAATTCATGATGTTTTTAATAACTGTTTGTGGCTTGTGCAGGAAAAATTTAAATATTTTTGACCCATCGAATAATGATGGTCCACTATACTGGAGTCCAAAATGAATGTTGTGAGATGATGTATACAATGGGATGTTGGAGGTTGAACTCACGAGGTACAAAAGGAAACATTCATTTACCCTCATGCATTCCAGTTGTCAAGGACTATGGGTGATATGTGCTTGAAAAAGTGTGTGAATTTACACATGGCAGTGGTTGAATAATCATCTCCATTTCATTGTAATAATATTTGTATTGCTTCAAGATATTACTATAGGGCTCAAGCATGTGAAATCCTCAATTTGCATGAATTTGAGTTGGAGGAAATTAAAAACAATGCAGAGCAATGATGTAAATTCTAGTTCTCAATACAACCATCGTTTTATAAAAGCACTTTTATACTTCATATTTTCCATTGTTCGGGTGAAGGATTAGATGCTGATCAATGGGTTTTTAGTTTACTGCGACATGAATTGGTGTCTTTTGTGTTTTGTTTCTATGCTTTCTGGTGAGGTGATATAGTTTCTGATATTTTTATCGCCTAGTTGATTCCTTTTTCTTAATGGTTCTTGAGCTTAGTGTTGTGGGAGATTGCTTGTATGCTACATTGTTCACCAGTTTCCTTAAAGTTGTGTTATCATCTTTCGCTTAGTGCAGTGGGAGATTGTCTCTATGCTGGGTCAAGAGTCAGTTTTCAGTGATCAATCTTGGGTGTCAAGTGTCGAATTTCAGTGTTCGACTTTGGGTGGGCTTACAGTAATGTATATGAGCTTTAAAAAGGGTGTGTGATATTGTCAATACCCAATGCACTATCTATATCTTGCTTGATTACTAGAAAGTTTGTTTTGTTTGTGAAAGGTCGAAGGTGTTGGTTAAGGGTTGAAGGCACTTTTTGAGTCAAGAGCAATTGTGTATGGGTTCATGCCAGAATGTCTATGGAGTACAATACAAATAATTTTAGAGCTCTTATAAAGGTAATAGGGTACGAGCTGCCATTTTTGGAGGAAGTCAGAGAGGAAGAGGTAATAGGGTCCTAGGTATTTCGTATGGTTTTCCCAACTCTTGTGGATACCATCAAAACTATAATTGGGGATGAAATTACTCGTCCATCTTCCAATTCCCCCAGATTACTATTTCCTTCAAACCTTCTTTCAATCTACTCGTCAAATGCCATGGATTTTTTTTAGTCATCTACATCCCTGAAAATAGTGTACATTGAGTTTGTTTTGCCAAAATTTCTTGGGGAAAATAAACTTCTCAAGTGTGTGCAACAATATTATTTGGATAAGGGCAAAGGATATGTTTCAGGGATATTTCCTAAATGCTACCTCAAACACAAATGTGCTTTTGTAGCACATTTTATGAGGCAGTGAAGAAGGGCCTTCGTGATGATGGTCCTTGGTTGTTGTATAGGAAAATTAATATACATTCTGAAGAATTGGGTCTTCAATTTTTTTTTTAGACTGCAAGAATGGGTCAGGTATCTATCCCCCTATAAACTGCAGTGCACCTGGTAAAAAAATTTCTTGTGACTGGTGGTGATGACACAACACGCCCTCTGGTACCACAGGTTTGGGGGGAGACTAGATCTCATGACCTCTTTCCTGCAACATGATGCTTTAGCCAATCGAGCTAGGCCCCTCGACCCAATTGGGTCTTCAAATGGTAAACATGATAAAAGATAAATATTTTGCTTTGTCATCCCTGGTTTGTCATCAAGCTAGAAATGGTCGTAGGCAAGTTGCAATGGCTAGAATTATTCCTATAGGGAGATATGTTGCTGAGCTTGAGGAAGGGCAAGGAGATAACATGATGGATTTGAATGCAAGCCACCAAAATTCACAAGCTAATGAAAATGATATGGAAGAATGATGTAAAAAAATCCAGTGTTTTGCCAATAGTATATTAGTTAATCTTTGGTAATCATGAATATATTGTTGTAATGAAACTTCTTTGACAACCCCACTCTATAATTGGTCATCTCAGATGGAGTTTTTGGCTTCGTAATTTTTTGACTAGCTAAATACCAGTACTATAATTCTGGTATAGTTTGTAATTTTTGTTTATATCTATTAATATAAAATACTTAGGCCTATGCCTTATACTATGAAAAAAAATATATTGTTAATTGTTAATATTATTAACAATTAAAAATAGCAAAACCTACTTGTTAATGGTTTCAGGTCCATTTAAAACCTATTGTAAATAGTTTTAGGTCCATTCAAAACCTTTTTTTCTCCCTTAATCAAAACAATTAACAATATGAACAATTAACAAATAACAATTCTTATATTAGCTAAAATACCTTACTCCAATTAAAATAAATTTCATAATCTTTAACTCTAAGGAAGAGAAAACTATTATCACATGTCATAAAACTAAGTCTTAAACATGTTCAATAAAATTACTAATATAATATAATTGATAAATTTACTTATATCTTTTAAATGTTATATCATTAAGAGTTTTACTAAGTTGTAAACAAAATTATCTTAAGCATAATTTAAATAGAAGGAAGATTTTAATTACACAATAGCATCCAATTCAATTCTAAAATAGATTAAATTTGTGGAAAAAAATCACAAATATACACATTAGATAACATTTGTAAATAATTTTATATTTAATAAAAACTTAAAAAAACATTAATTAAATTCACAATCTTTAAAAGTAATGAAGATAAAAATATTTTCACCTCTTAAACCTAACAATTACACATGTTCTATTAAACAATTAATTTGACACAATCTATATCTATCCCATTAAATTTTTAATAAAATAGATTAAACTTATGGAAAAAAATCACAAATATACACATTAGGTAACATTTGTAAATAATTTTATATTTAATATAAAATTAAAAAAACATTAATTAAATTCACAATCTTTAAAAGTAATGAGGATAAAAATATTTTCACCTCTTAAACCTAACAATTACACATGTTCTATTAAACAATTAATTTCACACAATCTATATCTATCTCATTAAATTTTTAATAAAATATATTAAATTTATGAAAAAAATCACAAATATACACATTAGGTAACATTTGTAAATCATTTTATATTTAATAAAACATTTAAAAATCATTAATAAAATTCACAATCTTTAAAACTAATGAAGAAAAAAATATTTTCACCTCTTAAACCTAACAATTACACATGTTCTATTAAATAATTAATTTGATACAATCTATATCTATCTCATTAAATTTTTAATAAAATAGATTAAATTTATGGAAAAAATCACAAATATACATATTAGGTAACATTTGTAAATCATTTTAAATATTTAATAGAAAATTAAAAAATCATTAATAAAATTCACAATCTTTAAAATTAATGAAGATAAAAATATTTTCACCTCTTAAACCTAATAATTACACATGTTCTATTAAACAATTAATTTGATACAATCTATATCTCTCATTAAATTTTTAACCACTATTATAATATAATTTAAATACAATTTTATTTTTTAATAAGCCAATGTAAGAACAAGTCCTAACAAGCAACAAGTATCACTCTATTGTTTCACTTACCAATGAATATTATTGCAAAATTGCATAAATAATAAAGTCTAAAAAAAAATTTCAAGATTGCATGCATAAGAATGAAAACTGTAATCATAATAAGGTAGCATATACTACTAGCGTATGGTCATTCTATCATAGCAACTACCACATTCATAGTATTAGGGCACGATATCAAAAAATTTATAAACTGAGATAAGAATCATTTACCTCTAACTACTAATGAAAAAAAAAGTTAGAATCCAATTTGAAATAAAGAAATTAAGACAAACCTCCTCCTTCCTTCTCCTTAATCTTTTGAAAGCAGGTTGATAACATAAGCAAACAAATTACCTATAGCAACCATGTATTTTTGAACAAATCAAAGATATCTTATTGAGGATGAAAACACAAGTATCCAAGTGAGAATCATTTACTCATATAAATAAATATGACATAAAAATAAATATCATATCATCATTTGCATTATCAAATCTATACCATTTTCTGCATTATATTGAATTGGAAGGGAGAGAGAGCATCACTCGAATGATTTCTACCCTATCACGAAGTCGTAGGCTTCCTTGTGCTACCCTATGAAGGGAGCCTGATCCATCATGAAGAGTCTAGCAATCTATGGCCAACATGTGTGAAATTGTGCAGCTATGGAATAACTAAATATGCATCCTATTAATGCCCCAAGCAAAAATATATAGGTATGTCCTTTACTCTTGAAGTGACTCATTCTAACTCAATGACCTCTCTTATTTGAACTAAAGGCTCCCTCAAGTTCAACTCAGTTGTAACACCCCACCAAAGAACCCCAAAGGACGACACAGGACAACACATCAATTACAATAATGGCATTTTTTTTTTTAAAGTACAATAACAAGAAATGTAAATCATATATAAACATAACAAATATGCTCAACTATGTCCTCTAAGGTTCAATGAAAGCATTACGAACAAACCTACTTAATAAGATCTAAACACACATCTCCATATTATAACATTGGTTACATCATCATTAAAGAACATATAATAAGAACCAATGGGTACATATACATTCTCCATTACATGGGAGTACATCATTACATTGTTACAAGCTTACATCACTACTTCCCTTAATACAACGGGAAGAATACATCAAGATTACATTACATGATACAAATGATATATAGATACAATACATAACTTGTGCAATTGTCTCCTTGGATTGATACAAGATCTGGAACCTGCTACATAAGGTACTTCCTCCAAACTCGCGAACAACAGCAAGGGAAATCTAATGGAGGAAAAAGCACAATCCACCCAACCATGTGGAACCCTAAGGTCCACCCCCTGTGCTAGGAGATAACAATAAGGTTGTTGGAAATAGGATGCCATTTAATTACAATCCTAAACATTATTTATTTCATGTATCTCCTAAGTCCTTGGAAAATGTTCTCAAACACTAGGATTAGAAAGAGATTAATATTGAATGAAATAATCATGTTAATTGACATTTGTAATTAATTTTAAATGATAGGAGCATGTGAGGGCATCCAATATGAGTTTCTAAATAATAGGGGCACATGGGGTGCCCACATAGAAGGTGGAACTCACCTTGAGTTTAGTTAACTATTTGGAGTAAAAGATAACACTTTTGTAATGCATGTAAAGATATTAGAAGTAAGGGATTGATTTTTACATGCATGAAGTTCAATTCAGTTCAGTTTAGTTTAGTTTAGTTTAGTTTAGTTTAGTTTAGTATCAGTTCAGTTCAGTTCAGTTCAATTCAATTCAGTTCAGTTCATTTATGGTTCAGTTATATTCCGTTAGTTTTAGTTGAATGCTAGTTTACTTCAATAAACTTGGAATGCATGACTAATGACTTGAGTTGCATGATAGATAACAGGTGACTACTTTCAGTTAACAAGGGGATGACCATTCTTGCATGAATGGTAGAGAGATATGTTTCAGTTAACAAAGAATGACTTGGACCCACCTTGGGCGCCCAAGTTGGCTTCTTGGAGTTAACACTTTTGCATACTAAGATATTTGAGAAGGCTGAGTTAAGTGGGCCCATTCTTGGGCACCTACTTTGAGGATAACCTTTGAAGATATCTTTAGAATAATGGTTGAGTTATGACTTTAGTTTGGGATGCCCAAATGGATGAAGGAGTTGATTTGACATTGTTCTTCATGGTAGAACTCTACTTGCAAGAGATAGGCATAGGTATTTGGTGATAAGCTTTGAGCTTTGTAATTGTAACTCTTTGGAGTTTATAAGGTTGATTATTGCCTATTTATCTCAAGCAAGTTCAAGAGAGTTTGTATCAATTTTTATGGCAGGCTGTGAAGAAGATTTGTTGAAGGAAAAAGAAGCATCTCAAGCAAGGATTGGAATTATTGTAATCTTATTCTGAGATTAAATAATTCATTGATTCTTGGTGGAGTTTTTTTCTCGAAAGGGTTTCTCCATAGTATATGTTGTGTATCATCTAATATCCTGTCTAATTTTTCTACAACCTTCTGTCTTCATTTTACAAATGATAAAATGAATTAATCAGATTAATTACCCACAAAGAATACATATTTAGATCAGAAATCATAAAGTCTTACAAAATATTAAGCTACATAAACACCTCAATTTTCAACATTTGGTATTAGAGCTGAGGTTGGGTAGAGTATTGGAACATCTTTCTCTTAAAAGATTGAAGGTTTTTTGGATGTAGTGGGAGATTTTTTTTTTTTTGTTATTGCTGATTTTGGAAAATAAGTTTTGTTACAATGAATCCTTGTTTAGATATCAAAAGGTTCAATGGATCTAATTATGAGATGTGGAAATTAAAAATGGAGGATCTCCTTGAAGAGAGAGATCAATGGTTAGTTGTTGGTAATGAGACAAAGTCACCTACAACAATGTTAGATAAGGATTGGGCTAAGCTTGATAAGAAGACAAGAGGGACCATAAGATTATGTCTTGTTGATGTTGTTCTCTTGAATGTTTCAAAAGAAACTACTCAATATAAGTTGTGGAAGAGAATAGGTGATATTTATCAAACTAAAAGTCTTACTAATAAGTTGTATCTAAAAAGACAGTTGTATTCTTTAAAGATGAAAGATGGTGATTTTGTTACAAATCATTTGAATGCTTTTAATTTGATTCTAAGTCAGTTAGCATCTATAGATGTAAAGCTAGAAGATGAAGATAAATGCATTTTGTTACTTTGTTCTTTACCAGAGTCTTGGGAAAATCTAATTGTTACTATCAGTGATAGTGGTGCAGATCCTAAAATAGACAATATAATTCCTACTCTCCTATTAGAGGAGATGAGGAGGAAGTCTAAAGAGGGAATCCAAGATGCCTTGTTTGTAAAAGTAGGCCTGAGAAAAAGGAACATAAGGGAGACAAGGAAGGAAAGGGTAAGTCCAAAGGATGATCTAAAACCCCTGGTACGCGCAAGATAGTTTGTTGGAACTGTGGGAAACCAGGACATGTGAAGAAGGATTGTAAGAACAAGAAAGAGAGTTTTGATTCTTCTACAGAAGAATCCTCAGATGACAGTAATGATGCATTGGTTATTTCAGCTAATACTGTTTGTGATAACTCTTTGCTTGATGTTACATAGTGATCTTCATGGAGAGGATGGTAGTCACAATGCCATGTGTGACTTGATACCATGGTTCAGTGGGAGTTGTTGGTAGTGACGTGGATGCATCATTGGTAAGGTTATCCTCGTGTAATTGGGGATATGGTTTTTTCCTAGTTTAGAGTGGTTGCTATTATGTCATGGTTTACTCTTGATTCTAGATTAGAGTTTGGCATATTACATGTTCTCTTGAGACCAGGATGCATGTTATGGTGCATGTGATCTCCTAGGAGGAGATGATTAGATCATGGATGTCATGTCTATGTTCAAGATTGGAGCTTTGACATTGATCGTAGTAGTTCTCTTTGTATTGAGTGCATTAATCATTTGCTCGATTACTTCATGATAGTGCTATGTTGCATTTGGAGTTTGGCATGGATTGGTTGGTTACAAGTCCTCATGGATAATTGGAGAAACAGGTGAGGCTTGAGTTCTCTTATGGTTAGAGACATGTGTTGGAATGGTTACTAGCAAGAAAAGCTTTTTCAACAGAAAAGACTGAGGATCCTACACCTTGGTTGAATGTGAGCTCAACACACTCGATGGTTACACATGCCTCCGAAGAGGCAGTTTGGTTATAAAGACTTGGGAAAGGTATTGGTTTTAATTGCAAGTAAGTTAAACTTGAATGTGATAGTCAAAGTGCTATGTGTTTAGCCAAAAATCCTATGTATCATGCTCGTACTAAGCATGTTGATGTAAAGTATCACTTTGTGTGAGAAATGGTTGAAAGTGGGAAGGTATTAATTGAAAAAGTTGAAACTTTAATTAATGTTGAAGATTATCTTATGAAACCAGTTCCTACAGATAAGTTCTCTTAGTTTTAATCATTTTCTTGGAGCTTCATGATTATGTAGGTTGCATTTGAAGTTGGCATGAATTGATTAGTTGGTGCAGGAAGGCCATTGGCCTTGAGTCCTATACTTGATCTATAATATTTATTCCTTGTTTAGAATAATTTCAATGTATAATGTTAAGTGGGAGAATGTGGAAATATGATGCCATTTAATTGCAATCCTAAACATTATTTATTTCATGTATCTCCTAAGTCCTTGGAAAGTGTTCTCAAACACTAGGATTAGAAAGAGATTAATATTGAATGAAATAATCATGTTAATTGAAATTTGTAATTAATTCTAAATGATAGGAGCATGTGAGGGCATCCAATATGAGTTCCTAAATAATAGGGGCACATGGGGCATGCACATGGAAGGTGGAACTCACCTTGAGTTTGGTTAATTGTTTGGAGTAAAAGGTAACACTTATGTAATGCATGTAAAGATCCTAGAAGTAAGGGATTGATGTTTACATGCATGAAGTTTAGTTCAGTTCAGTATCAGTATCAATTTAGTTCAGTTTAGTTTAGTTTAGTTCAGTTCAGTATTAGTATCAGTTCAGTTCAGCTTAGCTTAGTTCAGTTTAGTTCAGTTATGGTTCAGTTATCTTCAGTTAGTTTTAGTTGAATGCTAGTTTACTTCAGTTAACTTGGAATGCATGACTAATGACTTGAGTTGCATGATAGATAATAGGTGACTAATTTCAGTTAACAAGGGGATGACCATTCTTGCATGAATGGTGGAGAGATATGTTTCAGTTAACAGAGAATGACTTGGACCCACCTTGGGCACCCAAGTTGGCTTCTTGGAGTTAACACTTTTGCATGCTAAGATATTTTAGAAGGTTGAGTTAAGTGGGCCCATTCTTGGGTGCCTACTTTGAGGATAAGCTTTGAATATATCTTCAGAATAAAGGTTGAGTTATGACTTTAGTTTGGGATGCCCAAATGGATGAAGGAGTTGATTTGACATTGTTCTTCACGGTATAACTCTACTTGCAAGAGATAGGCGTAAGTTTTTGGTGATAAGCTTTGAGCTTTGTAATTGTAACTCTTTGGAGTTTACAAGATTGATTATTGCCTATTTATCTCGAGCAAGTTGAAGAGAGTTTGTATCAGTTTTTGTTGTAGGTCATGAAGAAGATTTGTTGAAGGAAAAATAAGCGTCTCAAGCAAGGAGTGGAATTATTGTAATCTTATTCTGAGATTAAATAATACATTGATTCTTGGTGGAGTTTTTTTTCCGAAAGGGTTTCTCCATGGTATATGTTGTGTATCTTCTAATATCCTATCTAATTCTTCTACAACCATCTGTCTTCATTCTACAAATGATAAAATGAATTAATTAGATTAATCACCCACAAAGAATCTATAACAAAGAATATATATTTAGATAAGAAATCATAAAGTTTTACAAAGTATTAAGCTACATAAACACCTCAATTTTCAACAAAGGTCCCACCAAAAAATAGTCAAGAAGAAAAAAGGATAACAAAAAAGTACTGACATGGCTCCAACATAATACAGTACAACATGAACATCACATAATAGAGACACCACTTCCATAGGCACACAATCAACAAAGGGGAAAACAAGACTAGGGAATGATAGTTTGCAATAGGGAGGAGTGTCATCACATAGCTTGCTATGGGTTACCCTTGCGAATCTTCCCAGGCTCTTGACCCCCATCCTGGGTTACCCTGACAGCCTCTACCGATCCCCGACCCCCATACAAACTCATGCAGAATAAGCATACCTTTCATGAGGACAAGGTAGTTGATCTTGCCATTCGAGGCCTTCCCAGCTCATCTCAAGCCTAAACGAGCACATGAACCATGAGTGAGGCTTCAATTATCTTGATTAATGTGAAAACTACCTGTATACACCTAAAATCAATCTAGGCATTTAATTAATTAAATACTAGTTATTTAATTAATATTCAACTACGTATAAATAAATTCTTAATTTATTTATATAGTTTACCCTTTTCTAATTCTACAAAATCTAAAATCATATTCTTCTAATTTAATTAAATAAAAAAATTTCATAAGATTGTTTTATTTAATTAAGTTTCATTAATCCCAAATTAGGAATTCAAGCACATGTCTACAACTTTTTATGCCACCTCACCAAGGTCACATGAAACTAAATAATTCTAATTTTTAAATTAGAATTATCTTCAAACACATGGCTTATTCCTCACACACTTCTTCAACAAACTTTCAAACACATGGTATTTTTCTCCCACACTTGATTCCTCCATCCATTTGGCATGTTGTCTTTGGTCAAGGGAACACCTTCTTGATTCTCTTCATCTCCACCATTCATCCCTCTTGTTTGAATCTGGACCATCGATCTTGGCCACCTCACAAGATGCTTGGAAAAGCCTATAAATACAACCCTTTTCCATTGTATTTGGCATCCACATTTGAGTAGAGTTATCATGTAGGAACATTGTTTGAACATTGGGGCATTTTGGAGTCTTATAGTTACATTTCATATCATGTTTTGTTTCATAGTTACATCTTAGAATCACACTTTGCTTCATAGTTGCATTTTATTGCATGCTTTGCATCATAGTTGCATTTTATATTAGCATATTCATAGTTAGCATTTGAGCATATGCAAAATCATCTCAGCTTCATATCATAGCATTTACATTGTATAATCTAACATCATTATCCATTCATCATAATATCCACTATCATTTTCATCATATAGTTTCATGTAGGAACTTAATTGGATTGCATGTTGAATATTATCTCGTTTCTCAAGTTTTCATTTTAACAACCATAGTGCACATAGAAATCTGAGGGGGAAATGGTTTAATAAATCCTTGAGAATAGAGGACAATGAAACGTTCTTAAAAAGATTTGTTTAACTACAAAATAGAGTAGTTTATTTGATTCAAATCTTTGACATAGTCTGTTTCATTAAGGTTTGTGTTGATTTACTAACAATTCCCACATTTCACACACACATAAAATGGTGCCCACTGTGGGGCCCAACCCCATTTCTAACAATTTTCTGGAAAAGTTCTTGTAAACAGGCTAGATGTGATGTTTTAGCACAATTGTGATTTTTTTCGGTGCATCTGACCAATCTTTCAACACATCTGGGGTCTATTTCGGCGCATACAACATTTCTTTTGGCACATCCAACAAATCTTCTAGTGCATACATGGAGAATTTTAGTGCATTCAGTATCTTTTTAGCACATTGATCAATTCTTTTAGCACATTCAGTATCTATTTTAGCACATTGGCCAATTCTTGTAGTGCATTGATGTTTTAGTGCATATGATGATTATTTTAGCACATTGGTTTAAAATTGCAAAATCAGAGAACTGATTTATGTTTTTTGCTTGCAGGTACTTTTATACAATGGTCAAAGACAAATTTATCAAACTATTGATGATTTATGCAGGGGTTGGAGTTATTTAAATGTTTTCTTTTGCTTAAGATAGGCATCTAGCTTAATTAGAAAGGATAAAGAACACCATGTCTTTTGTGCTTGATGAATGGTAGGAATATGCTCTCCCCTTAACTGGGTGACCAAAAATCTAGACCCATTCACTTTTTTTTCATCCTTAGAGGGCCTGTCTTGTGGGAAAAAGTAATCACCCAAGGGAACGACCCAACTGATAACACGCTAAATCTAAGCGACTTCCAACTGGGAAATAAATGTGGGTAATTGGGGAAAGTTCAAGTATCACGAGGATTGTTCTGACAAGAAGGAAAACAATGGTCTCTTTCTGCATGGATGATCCCCCACGAACGAAATTCCTATACTAGAACCCTTTGTTGTATGTAGCAAGGCCAAAATCCTTAATCTATTTGTTGGTGCAAGCACGGTCTTTCTAAAGCCGTCCCACATTCTTGCGGCTTTTAGTAGAGATGAGAAATATGCCATGGGAGATTCATGGGTATTGATGCTTGGTTGCCCTGTAGAAGTGAGTGTCATGGAGGGGAGCCAGTGGGGTCAAGCATCTAATCATCCACTATAAGTAAGCACAACTAGAGTAAAATCCAAATGGGAATCCAATAAATATTGTCCTACACAGCCTTAAGTTGTACATGCTTGATGTGTCTTTACCAATGTGTTTTTAAAAAAAATTCAAACAAAACATCATACATTGGAAGTGAAAACCTTGATTCAGAAAAACATCCTTTGGAACAACTTGGAAAATTAGAAAATCAAACACAAACTTGCAAGAAACTATGTCATTTTCCTAGTTCAACACATCTGCAACATTTTCTAGCGCATCTATGCAATCCTGTAGCACATACAACTGTTGTTATAGCGCATCTGAGCATTTTTCTTATGCATCAACCTTCTGTACTAGTGCATTCAGTCAATAGCACATCTGAGTAATTTTCTAGCGCATTTGCTCTCTATTATAGCACATACACCACATATTCCAACACATCAACCCTCTGTTTTAGCGCATCCAGGCAATATTCTAGCACATCTGTACAATTTTTTGGTGCATCTGTCCTCTATTTTAGTGCATCTATCAAATCTTCCAGTGCATCGATCCTTTGTTTTAGTGCATCCATTAAATGCAAAACCTAAGAGTTAAACTTGTCCCCTATTTCATAGTTTGAACCAAAATTCAGAATCTTCTTCAAGTCTAGAATCATTCCTTAGGTACCATAGAGTCTAAAATTGTTAAAATTGACCTCTACAAGTGGAATTCTCCAACCTAAACCAAGATCTAACGTCTCAAAGTGTTAAAATCATCAAAAATTTCACACCTTTGATTATTAAGCCTAGTTTCATCATCAGAATTTTTCATCCTTTCATCATGAAACAAAGCTATATAATCAAATCAAACTTAGTCTCATTAGAATTTGGAATTATATATGACTTAGTTGCAATCCTTGGTACTCTTCCAAACTTAGATAAAATTTTAGTCAAATCATAACACTTGTATGCCCATTCAAACAAGGTTACAAAAACAAAAACTCAAGGAAAAAGGACTTGAAAATCAAAACATTGAAGTGCTAAACCTTAGAACTCCAACCATTGAGACTCAAAAAATCAAAACTCAAAATAGTGAGACACAAAACACCATGGCTGAGGCTGAGAAGAATTCTTTCCATGAGATCAACAACAATGAAAGAGAAGAAATAACTGAGGAAGATATCCAACATGTTGAGCAAGATCCCAACTTCCACAAATGCTTAGAAAATATTTTCAAAAGAAATGGGGAAAAGTACCTCCTTATGCTAGCTAAACAAGGTGTCAAATTACCTGAAGACTTTGATGTGAATCAATTGAAAGCACCTCCAAAACAACCTGAAAAAGAAAATGAACAAGTGGTTGCTCCAACTCACCAAATGAAGAACCTTCAACAACAAATTCTCGATATGAAAAGGGGAACCTCAAAATGATATTTGATCCAAGAAATTTTTCCATATCCATTTGATCAAAGCATTCACATGATTCCCTTTCCTAAACATTGTGAATTCCCAAAGTATGACAAATGCAATGGAAAAATCGATCCAATAGACCATGTGAGGGAATTTAGAACCATGAGTCTTGAATTCGCATTTGAGGAAACGTAATTAATGAGACTATTTCTGTGAAGCCTAGGTGGACAATGTCTTGAATGGTTCTCCAAACTCACCCCACCAATTAACACCTTTGAAGAATTGGTCAACAAGTTCATCACCTAATATTCCTATAACATCCAACATGACATTACCATGAAAGATCTTTGTAACTTGAAACAAAAGAAGGATGAGTCGGTCCTTGTATTCTTGCAAAAATGGAGAAGGTTATTTGCATGATATTCTTGTCCTGCACCCGAAAAGGAAAAGATAGAAATCTTGATTGACAACCTCAATGACAAAACAAGTTACAGATTGGAATTACAATGTGCACCTACCTTCAAAAAATTGATTGAAAATGGAATTAAAATTGAAGAGGCTTTATTCAAAAGAGGATTCATCAAAATTTACAATGAAAACAACTCATCAAACTCCTCCAACCATTACAACAATGGTGACAAACCAAATTTTTGGCAATGAAACAAGAATGTGGGAAACAACAATGGTGCAGTTAAAAACCAAAATGAAAAACTTGTATTCAACTTAACCGCAACTACCACCAAAACTAATCAAAACAACAACCCACCCAACAACCAAAACAATAACCAAAATTTCAACCAAAGCAACAATCAAGGTAATTCTGGATCTAGAACACCATCATATCGAACATCCTCAAATTGAAGGAAGTTCACCCCTTTGGTACAATCATCACAATCAACATTAAAGGAACTTCTTGAAGCTAAAGTCATAACATTACCAGAGGCAAGAAATTGGGAACCACAAGTTAAGCCTCCATGGTGGAATGATGCTCATTTTTGTGACTTTCATCGCAATAAAGGACATAAAACCAATGCCTGCATGTAATTGAAGCACTTGATACAAGACTTGATTGACAAAAAGACGATATTTGTGGAAGGACACCAAATGAACAATGATCACAGAGCATTCAAAAACCCTCTACCAAACTATGAAAAGGGGGAGTACTCGTCATCAAATACCAAGGGAACAAATGCGAACTACGTTTATGACACCACTATTCTACATATCAAGGTGGTTGATGATCAAACCCATGACAAACCAAATCCTATTGCAACTGATAACCCAATAAATGACATCATTGAACATGAACAAAACATCATTGCAATTGAAAATCATCACCATGATGTCGACACTACCTCACATCAAATCAATGTTATCAAAATCAGAGAGAAACGAGACAATTCATCGATCAATGCAATCACACGAGGACAAGCCAAGGTAACATTGAAAGGAGCTACCCCTTCCATGTCCAAAGCAACTACTACTATCCCTACAACCCAATATAACATAGTTGATCAGTTGTAGAAAATACCTGCACAAATATCCATATTAGAACTTCTCAAGATTTCACCCACTCACAAGGAAGTCTTGGAACAAGCTCTAGTTGCCACCACGGTACCAAACAATCTAGAGTTTTGCCAATTCCAGACTATGGTGGGGCATTTGACTGCACCACACTGCTTATCATTTTCCGAACACGATGATGTATTTATCACCCATTCATACAACATTGCCCTCCACATTGAGGTCCTAATCCAAAAACACCACGTTAAACGTGTTCTAATAGATGGAGGAGCTGCCTAAAAGGAAAATCACAATAAAAGCATATGATGATGAGGGAAGATCTTCACAAGGGTTGATAGTGCTACCTATTCAAGTGGTACCAATTGTTAGAGATATAGTATGCCAAGTGTTAGACAAAGAGTTAACATACAACATACTCATGGGAAGACCTTGGATTCATGACATGCAAGCAGTGCCATCCACATATCACCAGTGTTTAAAGTTCCCTTTTAATGGGAAAGAAATCACTATTGCAGCTGACTCAAACAACCCCCAATATTGTAACACCTTCAAGACTACCCAAGATTCTTTTGTACCATACAACAAGGAAGCTCCAACTCAGGGCTCATCAAATGATGGAAAAAAACAAAATGCCTTGTCAAAGTGGGTTGAGAAAAAGAACCAATCAAAGGATAAGGGTATCGGTGATTCCACTCCATCAAGTAAAGAAAGTACACCAAGTTCTTCATCAAACCAACCCAAGATAAAGGATCAGTCAAAAGAAAAAGGCATCAGTAATTCAACTTCACAAAATTAGGAAAGTCAACTCGAGTCCTTATCGAAACAAGTTTCCAAGATCCAATTGAAAGAAAAAGGCATGGGGGAATACTCATTTGAGCCATCCTTATTTTTATCACAACTTTCATCTTCTCCTAAATCATATGGGAAACCATCAACATCTAGACAACAATCATCACAACCCACCACACTCTTTGATGGAACCTTTGTAAGAGTAGGCACATTAGTGTATGAGTCAGATGAAAAAGAGGTTTTAAACTGGTTATACAAAGATGAAGAATCATCACAAGCATCCACCTCAAGTGTACAAATAAAATAGTATGGAAAAGGAAAGACAATCTTGGAAAAGATGGGATATGAGGGAAAAGGTCCTATTGGTAAAAGGAAAGAAGGCATCATAGAACTGATACAACCTATCACAATGCAAGCCAAGGATAAAATAGGATTGGGGTATAGAGAAGAACCAAGACAAGAAACTAGACAACAAGTTGATGAAATAATCCTACAACTACAAGCTAGTGATGATCATGAAACCGATTCAAATGAATATGAGTGGGATTCACTAGATGAAGAGTCTTTTCATGACAAGGACATCGATGTGGTACAAAAGTATATGCCCATATGTGAGGAGGGTCAAAGTTCAGGCTATAGACCACTTAAAATAGGATCACAACATATTGATGATTCCAATGAAGATGATCAGACTCATAGCAAAACGAATAATTTAGAAGCGAGTTACCTTATATAAATTGACTTCGCTATTGGATAATTTTAAGACCTTACCATTGGGACCCTCATGGCCTTTGACTTTACCCAATCCAACGATTCCTTACCCCTAGTACATCCTGAACTCATAGATTGGGATCAAACTGAGCCATCTGATATCCCCATATTTTCAAATGATGATGCCATTGTCAACTTCCTCTGTTTTTCTAATTCTAAAATAGATTCCACCATTGAACATCATAACAAAGCTTCCAACTAGGAGAGTGTCAAATTTTCTAGCTGTAAAATGAATAATATAGGGAATAGATCTAATGGTGAAAACCATTCAATGGCAGTATTAGATCTAGAAAAAGTAAAAATAAAGAGCGTATCTAACGGAAAAAACCTCTCTAAGGCACTAAAGGATGGAAGATTTGACACACTCCTTGAAAACTTTCAGGAATGATCCAAAGTATTGGTTGAACCCACTCAGTCTATCAATATCAGCAATGAAGAAACAGTAAAGACTGTCCATCTAGTAGAATCCTTGACAGATCAAGAAAAACCAAACTTCATCAAATTCTTCACAAAAAGACAAATCATTTTTACTTGGTCATATGCCAAAATTCCAGGGATTGACCCAAAATTCATCATGCACCACTTATCACTACCAGTAGGGGTAAAACTATTCAAGAAAAAGTTAAAGAAAATGCATTCACATATTGCCATATTGGTAAAAGTAGAACTGAAGAAGTTATTGGATGCTAGATTCATTAGACCGATTGACTATGCTAAATGGATATCAAACATTATTCCTATTTCAAAACCAAACAAAAGCATCAAGATCTGCATAGATTTTAGAGATCTCAACAAGGCTTTCCCAAAAGATGACTTTCCCCTACCCAACATTGACATCATTGTGGACCTAATAGTAGGGCATGGAATTTTGTCACTCATGGATCATTTTTCCATCTATAATCAAATTAAAATTGCACCTAAGGATCAAGATAAGATAGCCTTCACATGTCTTTGGGTAACCTTTTGTTGAAATGTCATGCCATTCAGATTGAAGAACTTAGGAGCAACTTATCAGCGTGCTATGACGACAATATTTCATGATATGATGCACACCTTCATGGAAGACTATGTGGACAATCTGTTAGCCAAATCATACACTAGAGAAGGACACCTAGAGATCCTAGACAAAATCTTTACCGGACAGGAAAAATTCAATGTACGACTGAATCCAAAGAAATGTGTGTTTGGAGTGACTTCAACCAAACTCTTGGGATATATAGTCTAAGAAAATGGCATTGAGGTAGATCCTGCAAAGGTTAAATCTATCATGGAAATGTCACCAGCCAAGAACATTAGTCAGCTACAATATCTGCAAGGGAGATTCCGATCAATCCGAAGATTTATCTCACAACTAGCATACAAGACCCATCCTTTCACTCACTTGCTACATAAGAATGTATCTTTCTGATGGGATGAGAAATGCGAAGGGGACTTCAACCAATTAAAACAACATCTGATGAGTCCACCTGTCTTAATACCACCAACATAAGGAAAGCCACTTTTATTATACATAGCAACAACTGAGATATCATTGGGAGCCTTTTTAGCACAAGAGGATTCAACAGGAAAAGAAAGGGCAATCTATTATATCAGTAGAACATTAAATGGCTATGAGATCAATTACACCTTCATTGAAAAGGCTTGTTTGGAAGTAGTGTTTGCTACCCAACAATTATGACACTACATGTTAACCCATACCATCAAGTTAATAGCTAAGATAGATCCACTAAAATACTTTCTTAGCAAAGCTAATCTAACTCGAAGACTAGCTAAGTGGGTCATGATGCTGAGTGAATTTAACATCCAATATGTCGATAGGATGGAAATAAAAGGACAAGTAATCCCAAATTAGTTAGTTGAAGCATCATTGCGAGACAATCATCTAATGAACATTGAGTTTCCAGATGTTGATGTCCTAACAGTGTCAACCTGACAATGGGTCTTGTACTTTGATGGCTCTTATACACAACATGGATCATGAGCCAAAATCTTGTTTATCTCACTACAAGGACATACCATTCCAAAATCCTACAAACTAATGTTCCCTTGCACCAATAACACAGCTGAATACGAAGCCTTGATGATTGGAATCAAAGTAGCAGTCGAGTGGAAGATTACAAAGTTGCATGTCTATGGGGATTCACAACTAGTCATTAATCAGGTTAATGATGATTAACAAACAAAGGATGACAAGCTGATGCCTTCAAAAAGTACTTTGTGGAAATAAGATTTGAACAGATTCCTCGAAGTGACAACAATGTTGCAGATGCCATGGCGACCATTTCTTCTCTCTTGCAGATTCCAGAAAGACAATCCCGTTACGAGTTCATGATGGAACAACTATTCAACCCATCCTATGATAACCTAGAATCCCAGGTCATCTACCATCTAGTTGAGGCTGACACTTCCATCTATGGGAAAATTTATACTTACCTAAAAGACAATACCCTCCCTCCTGACCTATCCCACAATCAAAAATGGAACTTCATTTTTCAAGCCGCCCGACATACCCTTATCTTGGATGTACTTTATTGATTAGGTCTTGATGGAACTCTCCTCCAATGTATGGAATGTGACGAGTCTGAAATGGCTTTATAGGAAGTTCATGAAGGTGTTTGCAGAACTCATTCAAGTGGTTTAACCTTAGCCAAGAAACTCCTCCGTTTGGGATATTACTAGCCGACTATGGAGAGGGATTCTTTTCAATTTGTCAAGAAATGCCAAAAGTGTCAGATTCATTGAAATCTCATCCATGCACCAGCACAAGAGTTACAACCTTTCGCATCAACATGGCCTTTTTGTTAATGGGGATTGGACCTCATAGGAAAGATTCATCCATCTTCTTGAAATGGACATAAGTTCATTATCACAGCCATAGAGTATTTCACAAAGTGGGTTGAAGCGGTTCCCCTAACCACCATCACAGGAAAACAAATCTCATCATTCATCTTGAATTATATCATCTGTTGGTATGGCATCCCTCAATCCATTATCATGGACAATGATATACCATTCAAAAATCAAGATGTCCAAGAAATCTGTGAGAGGTTCCATATACAACATTGGTTTTCTACACCATACTATCCCCAAGGAAATGGCCAAGCAGAGGCCTCAAACAAGACTATCCTAAAAATCTTGAAGAAAATCATCAACAATGCTAGACATGATTGGCATGTTCAACTGAACCCTGCTTTATGAGCTTACAGAACCAGTATCTACACCCTGATAGGAGCAACACCTTATGCCCTAGTCTATGGATCAGAATCCATTCTACCTATTTAGGTTGAGCTACCATCACTCTGAGTGTCACTAAATGGGATCGTTTTAGATGAGGATTACAGAGTGTCTAGGTTACAAGAATTGGAACTATTGGATGAGTGTCATCAACAAATAGTGGATCACCTAAAATCCTATCAACAAAGGATATCTAGAAGTTACAATCATAGAGTAAAGCAAATATGAAAAAGAACAATAAAAATAAGTAGTGAAAACTTGGCAATAGGCGCTATTTGTGATAGGTTAGCTTTTCCATCTATTTGAGCATGTTGACCATTTTGCTTTCATAATTCGCTTTTGATATCCATCTGCCTATCATTGGAAAGCTTCATGTACATATCCTAGCATCTCAGTCATGTCTCACCCTAGACTTGGGGCAAAAGTGTGAACTCACTGGGGGCAATAAACTTTGAGCTTGAACCAACAAACAAACAAAAGTATGACAACACAACCCACAACAATGATCATAGTGCAACTCAACATTGAACATCAATCACAAAAACATGAACACATCAACCATCCATATCAAATAGCCAAATCAATCAAACCAAGAGCACACTTCAAATGGATGATGTTCCTTCTGAATCATGGGTTTATCACATCTAACATAAAGGTTCAATTGTTGTACTTTGATTTTTGTTATCATATCTCTAGAGCACCTCGATGATGTATCACACTAGAGGAGCTAGGAAGGAGTATGATTTTTCTATGTCTATTGTCTATGAGTTAATCATTATTATTGTGCAAATTTTTGTGGGACGTGCTCTACAAAGTATCACTAATGACATTCTGAATTTTCATAGGAAAATGATTAACTCTTGTTTGTTTATGCAAGCAATACTCAAGTCATCTCGGTTTAATTATACTTAGATGCTTGTGTTAACTTGCACTATCAAACATCATGGAAGTAGTACTTAGGTCATCATTGTCTAAATATACCATCGATGTTTGTACTCACTTTCAACATTTTAAAGGCTCAATGATGATAAAAAGAATGACAAATCAACTATTACAAATGACAAATTTTGAATATGAGATCTGCATGGTTGGAGTAGATTGCATCCATGTTATCTTGCATCTATATCTATAGGGTTTCCAAAGCTGCAATAATTTCACAATGATGTTATCTCTTATCAATGGATTGAGCACACTTGACATTACCAAAAACGCATCATTTTCATATAGTTGCACATTAGTTGCATCATCATTCACATGTACATTAGAAAAAATTATCACATCATTTATCCACTCATACATAACATCATAATATTTGCATCATAAAACATAAAAATACGTGCATCACATCTCATTTACATAATCAAAATCATTTCATATAGTGGCATTAAGAAAGTGATTCACTAAGCTTAAATGAGTGAGTCTCTTTAGATTTCCAAGAAAGTTGGGAAATATGTTAGGTTTTGTGAAGCTTAAGTTAACAAATAATCAACTGATGGCAACCTTCCCACAGCTCTTGGAAGTTGGATAGATTCACTCATTTAAGCTTAAGACCCTAGAGGTTTTGAAGTCTTGCAAACTCATTTAATCATAATAATTTGCATCACATCATCATAATTCATCTTACATATTATAACACATCATCCATATATCATCCCATCATCATTACATCCATACATAATCAATATAAACATCACATATCATCACACATCATTTGCATAATCAAAATTCATCTCACATAGCATAGGCATAAATCCATAACACATATAGAATCATTAATCATATCATCATCATTACATAATCATCATAATCATCATAATCAACATCATAACCACATAGAATCACATTTTCATACATCATTCATCCATTCATTACATCATTTATTTGCATGAGAAAAGTACAAAAACATCACATACATTTCATCACATTGGCATAATAGGATCCATCACATGCATCATATAGGCATCATTCATAAAGCATCATAGAATCATAATACATCAGTTGTATCATCATTTGCATCCATAGCATATCATATCATCAGTTTCATATAGAACATCACATAGAATAAATAATGAAAATTAAATGCATCCATCATAATCATCATGATCATCATCATAACATAGAAATTAAATGCATCATAGACATCAATCCTATCACATCATATCGACACATAGATCATAATCATCACCGCATATCATAGAACCTCAAAAATCATAATGTCAATGTGTACAAAGATATCCAAAGGTATGAAGAGATACATCAATATCAAAAATGGAAGAGTATCATAAAGTCTGACAACAAGAGGTACATCATTAATGTCTCAACTAAATAAAGTGTATACATGTCTAGAAATACATCAGAAAATCATCAACTAGAGCTATATCGTGCTCCCCCCAGATGATATTGGCATCCCAAGACTAGTACCTCCCCCTGCACCCGATGAATCCTCACCAGGATCTCTCTGATATCTAACCAATCATTGTGTAACACCCACACTAATAGTCTGAGACTAAGACCTACCAGACCAAGACTATGAAAAGCTCTCCTACTGCTTTGGAGGAACCACCTCATGATACCGACCTCTATAGAACTTAGCCTCTTGTGTGGGGTGGCGAATCTCTCTAAAATAATCTAATGTACCAGTAGCCATTGCCACCTGTTGTAGTCTCTCAGTGATGGCCTCAGCCTGCTTTGCCCATCGTCTCAGGGCATCTCTCTCAGAAGTCAATGTGGAAATCTACCCCTGCACCTGTCCTTGGGCCTGTACTTGTGCAAGCTGGCCCTGCACCTGATGCACCTGTTGCTTAGCATCATCCCTCTTAGCTTTCAGAGTTTGTATCTACCCATGTGCCTATGTAAGAAGAGCTTGTACCTGCTCTAACTAGCCCTGCAACATCTGAACCTGCACCTGTAAATCAAAAATGTGACCCCCGCTGAGAAACTGGCTCGTCGATGGTAAACCACTTGATGCAAATCAAAGTATAGATGCACGAGCATACAACAACCCCATGCATATCGAGTGCCATAGGAAATCATGCTCTCTAGGATCTTGCCCCAACCAATTGATAGTCCCTTTGACCTGTGATCAGGACAAAGGAACCCTCCAATGAAACTAGCTAACACAGAAGGAAATGTGGCATATGCATCAACCATATCCCTCCATAGAATCTCATATCCGCATATGGTATCATCCTAAAAAAATCTGTGTAGTTCCTCGGTCCCACCCTGCTCATGAGCATCATACAATACAAGATCTCCAGCCACATGAATCTATAAAATCTGATATACATCCTTGGGAGTCACTATGATTTCACCGGTTGAAAAATGAAAGGTGTTGTTCTTGCTATGCCACCTCTCTACTAGCGCTATCAACAAACCCTTGTTGACCCTAATCTGGGGCATATCAAGCAGGGATGATAAACTGCATCATGCAATAACGACTGTCTCAGTTGGCATCAAGTGGGGAATCAAATCCCATGTCCTCGGGAATCGCTCTTTGATGTGTAAACTTTTCAATGATTCCTATCATCACAAAATATCACAAATTAGTCAATCAATCAATCAAAATCAATCAGCCTATACATCTATTCAACTCTAGTGAGACTTTGATCAAATCTCATGAGCATCAATCTATTATTCAACCTTGCCTATCATAAGGTTTATTAGATCAATCAATTTTAACCTCGCCTATCATGAGGTTCATCAAATCAATCAATGCACCTAGCCTATCATGAGGTACATCAATCAACTCAACCTCACATATCATGAGGTTTATCAGATCAATCAACCTATAATTGATCCCCACCTATCATGAGGTCAATTATCATCATCCTATCATTGCATCTCAGCTATCATGAGATCAATGAACATATAACCTATTAACATCATCAATCATCATCAACACAAGGGATGACATGATAAAACATCATCGAAATCAAGGAGTCTCAACAAGAAAATCATCAAATTTCCCCAATGTGCTAAAACAGTGCTTCTATGCGCTAAAAAATTTAATGCACTAGAGAAATCCATCAATGCACTAAAACAGACCCCCGATGCGCCAAAGTATCCTATGCACTACTTCGGTCTCTCTATGTGCTAATCTGATGGTCCTAAGTGCTAACCTAAGCTATGCACTATTTCAGTGCTTCTATGCACTAATTCAGACAACCTATGCGCTACATCATTCAATGCGCTAGTTCATCTAACCTATGTGCTACATCGTTATCCCTATGCGCTAGACTATTCTATGCGCTAAAACATACCATGTATGCACTAATTTGGGATGTATATGCACTAAAATAATTCAAAATATGAATTTAAAGAAAAACAAGCGAGAAATTAATTGCATGAAACACGAGGCAATTTTTTAGGGTACTCACCGGAGGTCTATACACTGCTAGGCGGTTGTGCCGCAAGACCCACTCGAACCGATGCATGTGATAGGGGATCACCGTTCTACTCCAAGTTTGCAAAAATCACTCACTCACAAGTTTTCAAATTGCAAAATGCTCAAATGAACTTTCTAATCAACTTTTTGACCTTTTAAGGTTAATTAAGTGGGATTTTATGGGGTTGTTTTATTTTTATTTTTCAAAGGGGCCTTAATTAATCAAATCATCACCTGTGGGCTTATACATCATTTTTTGGGAGATAAATCATTTCAGAAGAATAAAATTTTGAGATCATCATCAAATCATCGCAAAATCATCAAAAAATTCTAAAATTCCAAAAAATCTTAAAAATTCTAAAAATCACTGATTTATCTCCCGAGGGGGCATATATCTGTCAATATCTAAAAATTAGTGTCTGGGGCATCAAAAAATAAATAAATTTTTTTTGGCATTAGTATCAAATTTTTCTTTGAACCAACGTGTAAACACATTACATCAAAGAGGGGCAAAATGTATACACCTAAAATCGGTCTAGGCATTTAATTAATTAAATACTAGTTATTTAATTAATATTCGACTACGTATAAATAAATTCTCAATTTATTTATATAGTTCACCCTTTTCTAATTCTACAAAATCTAAAATCATATTCTTCTAATTTAATTAAATAAACAAATTTCATAAGCTTGTTTTATTTAATTAAGTTTCATTAATCCCAAATTAGGAATTCAAGCACGTCTACAACTTTTTATGCCACCTCACCAAGGTCACATGAAATTAAATAATTCTAATTTTAAATTAGAATTATCTTCAAATGCATGGATTATTCCTCACACGCTTCTTTAACAAAATTTCAAACACATGGTCTCTTTCGCCCACACTTGATTCCTCCATCCATTTGGCATGTTGTCTTTGGTCAAGATATTCCTCCATCTATTTGGCATGTTGTCTTTGGTCAAGAGATTCCTCCATCCATTTGGCATGTTGTCTTTGGTCAAGGGAACACCTTCTTGATTCTCTTCATCTCCACTATTCATCCCTCTTGTTTGAATTTGAACCATCGATCTTGGCCACATCATAAGATGCTCGGAAAAGCCTATAAATACAACCCTTTTCCATTGTATTTGGCATCAACATTTGAGTAGAGTTATCATGCAGGAACATCGTTTGAGCATTGGAGCATTTTGGAGTCTTATAGTTACATTTCATATCATGTTTTGTTTCATAGTTACATCTTAGAATCACACTTTGCTTCATAGTTGCATTTTATGTCATGCTTTGCATCATAGTTGTATTTTAGATTAGCATATTCATAGTTAGCATTTGAGCATATGCAGAATCATCTTAGCTTCATATCATAGCATTTACATTGTATAATCTAACATCATTATCCATTCAATGTAATATCCACTATCATTTTCATCATATAGTTTCATGTAGGAACTTAATTGGCTTGCATGTTGAATATTATCTCGTTTCTCAAGTTGTCATTTTAACAACCATAGTGCACATAGAAATTTGAGGGCCAAATGGTTTAATAAATCCTTGAGAATAGAGGACAATGAAATGTTCTTAAAATATTTGTTTAACTACAAAATAGAGTAGTTTATTTGATTCAAATCTTTGACATAATCCATTTCATTAAGGTTTGTGTTGATTTACTAACAATTCCCACATTTCACACACACACACACTACCCAACCTCTTAATTCATTTTAAGTTATCACTGGATTAAAGGAACTCTCAATGAGTTACCCTGGACACCTCTTTGGGTTCCAGCCCCCATTGAAAGCCACTCCCCCTACTTGCATCTAGGAGACCCAATACATCAAACAGGGTAAAGCCATATTTCATACCAAACGAAACCACAAGAAACACATATCCAGAGCAAGACATGGACCACCTTGCTCACAAATCACAACCATAATAACAAGTAAACAGTGCAAGGCTAAAGACCCTCATGTACACAATCCAATTATAAAATCAACCACTTTCAAAATGACATAATCATGAAACCAATACTCAAGCTATTTTCCCCAAGCTTCTCAAAGAGCACAATTAACCACTTAGCACAAAGACTCCCTCCATAAAACAATAACTGAAGTCAACTCAATATCAACCAAACACAATAATCAATAATAAAAACAACAACAAACAAACATCCATGGGAGACATTATTTTCACATATTCCAAAACTCATTATTTAACCACTAACTTCACGTAATAATCCATTCACAAATAAATTCAACTATTTAAATAATTTGTAAAGGAAATCAACATTCTATAACTAACATAAGATAATCTAATCTATTTACTTACCAAATCCTTTAATTTTCTAAATATTAGTAAATCAATATTCCCTTATTCGACCCTCACATAAAATTAACTTCCCTTTAAACTCTTAATTACCTATCTATGAAATCAATCAATTCTCTAAATTAAATTACCCATTCCATTTGTCTATAGTAAATTAATTACTTGTTTCAATTCACTTTAACTTCTTACCCAATTAAATACTCACTTATCATCTAATATTTCACATATCAAACATTCTTTTCTTAACATTCTACCCCTACACAATATTAACTTTCCCCTAACTCCCAGTTAACAAAATATGAAACAATCAATTTACTTAATTAAATGAACAATTCTAAAATCAATTAGATTCTTGTTTTAACAATAATTTTCCAATTAATTTTTTTTTCAATTATCTTTTTTTTTCTAAAATTCTTCACTAATATTTAATATACTACATAAAGAAATCCAATCTTACTAATCACTTTGACAATCAGTATGATTTGACCTATACGTAGGTTTTGAAGAGGAAACAAATAATCAATATCATTCAGTCAAGTTGTACAGTGCAAGGTCTACCTGATAAATTAAGGGATGTCTACCTATGATACCACTACCATTTAAAATAATTTTAAGACAATACCTAATGTTCAATGCAATCAACAGAATAAAAGGGGAAGCTACTAGATATTTGAAAGTGAAATATTGATACTGTTTATGCTCTAAATTTTAAAACCTATTTGAATATAAGTAACTACCCAAAAGACATACAAATACTAGCACACTTAACTTGCAATATCCTTCCTTTGATTTTGAGTGACATTCTCAGAATAAACTTCTACTAAACATAATTTCCAATAACTTTTGTCGTAAGAGGTAAATCCTGAGCACCACGAATGACCTAGGGTTGACATGAAATGCCTAAAATATTTATAAACAAATCATTGAATTAATAATGCACTTAGATAAACATCCTAATGATGTAAGCTTCACTTGTGTTCTAGGTGCATGCAATTGTGCAAATTCAGCGGATGAGGGTTGCACATGTTTCACACAACAATAACCCTTATTACATTACATATATAATTGATCATTAGGCATGCATGGTCGACCCTCACGCCCCCACTGGCTATCTTGGGGACACCCAAAGCAACATTGAATAAAGGAAAAATGCATAATTTAATTACAACATACAAAGTATACCTACATCACCATATACATCAGGTGCAGCTAGGATAGATAGGCATGTGGCTAGCTTGTAAGCCATTGATAATATATACTCCTCAGACAAAGGAAAGAGACCAATATATATTGCTCAAATGCAAGGGTTAAATTGCAGTCCATTATATTGTTATTTATGCATAAATCAAAAAGTAAATCCAAGGTGGGGAACCAAATAATAACAGAGAAGAACAAGATAAAGGCTATGAATATAGAGATTACAATATCAATAATATCATCCCAATTGGATAATTCAAATTGTACCATACAAATCTAGAAAATACAAGAATCGAGTGAAACTCATGGTTAATGAGCGACCACATGAGGCAGACCTAAGATGGGTAAAATAGGATGTTGCTGGGTAATAAAACATGAACTCAAATTTCCTCTTGTAGACTAGTCTTTATCCATTTTTGATAAACTAAGATACTATTTTAGTGAAAGAAAAGCAAGGAAGTTTGAGGTTGACAATTTGAAAAATCTATCTTTAGAGCTTATCATACACCACTATAAACCATTATCGATTTAAAGGAAACACAATGATGGGTTTCAAATACCATGAGAAGGAATACTGCTATGGTCTAGAGACAATGCACGAGTTGCCATCATTAAATCAGAGAAGTGGAAGCCGAAGTATTGACATGGAACTCTAACTAATTTACATAAAGGTGTATACCAAACTCATAGCAGGCATGCATGCAAGTTATGAAAGAATACAAAAAATATTCAAATGCAATTTTCAATGGGTTACATTCAGAGATAAGGAAAAAATAAATAATTTTTTTCGGCTTCAGGCAGAATAAGACAACCAATTATTTGTTTTCAAAATCAGAGAGATAGAGAACAATTGTATTGATTAGACACTCAGGGGAAAAAAGAAAAAGTACAATCCTATCTACCTCGATACAATGCTTGACAAGAGGAAAGTTTGATGTCGAGCCCCCAAACTTCACTGAAATTCCAACTTGCAACTCCAGCTTCACCAAAACCCTCAATCAATTTTCCCCCAATTTCCCCAATTCAAAATCCACAGAAAACAATTATCCTCTAGAAATTTTCTTGCAGACCAAGTTTTATTTTTGAAAAACTAAAATTCAATCCCCCAAAAGAATCTGTAAGATTTTCAAACACAAAAATCAAATGAAAATTACACAAAACAACAAGTTTCCAAACAACAACCAGTTTGAAGTCTCGCATGTGCTTCGAACAATTCTTTTTCTATCTTTTTAATTGTTTTAACTGATTGTCCATTATCACATTCCATTTTTAATATTTTAATTTATAATGTAATATTTTCCCACATTTCTAATTTATTGTAATCCCATCATTAATAATAAATATATTTATATTTAGTTATAAAAATACTTTTTAACTTAATAATTTAATTTAATAAATTAACCAAGAACAACATTTAACAAACAACTTAAACCAAACAACCCAAAACAACATTTTTCAAACATCATAAAAAGGCACGAATCATGGAGGGGCACTACATCGGTGGTCAGTTAGCACCTTTTTATACATGCTAGCTAAGATTTTATATGTATACTCTAGAACTAGGAACTTAAGGTCCTCTTATTGCATGATTACTTTAAAATTCTTAGGCTATAATCAATTGTTAAGCAATTTACCATTTTTACTTACGATAATATTGGCACTTCCATTAACCAATAGGGTAAGATTACACTTGAGGGTATTATTCTCTCTTTGCATACTACAGGGAACCAACAACTATTGTATTGAGTATATTTTATCTGTTATGTTAGAGATTACAAAGTTGTCCATGAATTGCATAGGATTGCTAGTTATAAGTGTAGAGTTCTTAGAATAAAAGTTGTAGATGAATGCACAAGTTTAGGACATAGTGCTAGAAAAGTACCGCATATCTATAGCATCACAATTCTTAAAAATAAACTTCATCATATTGATGTTTAATTAATTTTTCTACAGAGTCAATATGCTAGTATGAGCTTCCCTATAATGCCCCGCCACAAAACCCTAGAGGACATCACACACTAACACCTAAATGGATTTTTGTTTTTTGAAAGTACATTGAATACACTATTGCACATGAAACGTTAACAAAAATCAAACCTAAGTCCTCTAAGGTATGTGACTACGCTACTTAATTCCCATTAGTCAAACGAGCAAGAACTGGAAGCCATTACATTAATTAGATTCCATCTACAATAACAAGGCACATTAACCATCATATTTATAAAATCAAATATGATACAACCATAACATATATTCCATAGATATCAAATGAATCAATCCATTTAATTACATATACAATAACACATTTTACATAGTTCATTACATAATAGAGTTCAACATCAGTTTACATCATTACATTTATACATCTAAATAACAATATCTCCTCTTATACATGTGAGGAGTGTACAAAAAGGTATGATACATGATACATCATATTTATGGTTCAATACAAGTACATGAGTAACAATCCACATGAATTGGTTCAAATGCAAAAGTCTTCAATCCAGGAGAAGTCACTACAATCATGAACGAGGAGAGGGAACCCAATGGAGTACAATGCACTTTCCACCCAACCATGTGGAACCCAAAGGTCCACCCCTCGTGCTAGGAGATAGCAAAGGGTCCCACCATCACAATCAAGCAAAAGACACTAGATAACACAAGGCTAACATGACATCAATGAAAAAGTTAAGTACAACATCAAACGATAATAACATCACTTCTAGAGGCATACAAACATCCAAGGGAAATAAGAGACAAGGGGATACTAGCTTGTTGTAGGAGGAGTGTCATCACATAGTTTGCATGGTTTACCTAGGCAGATCTTCCTAGGCCCTGACCCCCATCCTGGGTTACCCTGGTAGCCTCTACCAATTTCTGGCCATTCCAGGCCTTCTCAACTCATCTCAAGCCTATATGAGCACTTGAGCCACGAGTGAGGCACTAACTTATCTTGATTAGTGTGATTACTACCCAACCCCCTAGTTCATTTTAGGTTATCAAATAATTACAAAAATCCCATATAGGTTACCCAGGTGCAACTTTGTGTGCCATCCCCCATTGAGAGCCACTCCCCTATTGACAACAAGGAGATACCAAAGGAATCAAAAGAGCAAAGCCACTTGCACAATCACAAGAATTCATTAACAATACAACATGGCGAGGTATAACCCTTCACACTCACAAGTTCCAACCACATAGGAAAATACACTGTGCAAGGATGATGACCATCACATACACATCCAATGCAAAACCAACCATCACCAAGGTTTAACAAAATTTTATCAAAATAAAATTTCCCCTAGCCTCTGGAAGACTCCCAGTACAATTAAACATACAAATAAAAAATCTACTATTATAGGAGCACTCGAATATAAAACTCAAAACATTGTCTGATTGATCAATCACATTGAGTTGAAGCAAGGCATTAAACAATTCAACAAATAAGAGAAGCCAGCTAGCATAAAAACAAAACACCAACTTATCTGTTTTATCAAACTTACATTGTTCAAATGAACAAATTAATATTCTTCATTGAATTTTATTTGCTTAATAAATTATTCACTACTAAGATCATTTATTTAAACTAAGCTAACTCATCCACAATTATCTCAATGAATGTATAATCATCTATTCGTATGTGAGTATATATATATACATATTTACATGCATATGAATATAAATCTATATTAAATAGAAAATGATTAATTTATTGGCTACAAACCTGCGGTAATTAACTGCCTGTAGATTCTTACATACAAGATACGAATTGGATATAAATGTATGTATTTGTATCTATTAACATCAAAACTTCAATTCATCAAATTCAAAGAATGCGTAGTGAAGAATTAATTCAGACCATAGTTTGTTATTCATTTTTATCATGAATTCCATCCTCTAGAAATCAAAATTAATGCATATAAGTGCAGTTAAAGGCATGCCTACCGATTGGAGAGTTTAAGAATGAAAACTTGAACTTAACCAGAAGTTTATAATTAAGGTGATGGTGAAGCAAGGAGATTAAACCAATTTAATAAAATTTCATAGCAAGGTATCTCTCTTACAACCGACTATACAATAATAGCATGGCGCAAATGGTGGTAAATGCATGGAGAATGTAGTCAGATAACTAGAAGTTAACAAACTAAACTTTATCCAGCAAGAAGAATGTGGGCGGTGGCTAATATAGCCAAATGGTGAACTTAATCAATTGCATGGTGCCCATCAAGTTTCAGACTTAGATTAACTTATACTTAACACTTATATATTGGTGTTTGTTTAAAAGATGCATGTCAACTCAATACCTTCAATTCTACATCAAGAATTAAAGAGATTAAATAGAAGGCATATGACTAACTGGGTCGGCGCGTACATGATTTCAAATGCTCATCGAATTTAGGAGTTCAAATTTTAGTTGGACATTAAAAGAAAACTATATTACACAAGATTGATCTCACAGTTTGCATCCAAAACTATAGCCAAGAAATGGCATTCAACTAATAGGATAAATTCAATAGAAAGAAGGTTGTATGGTGCATAGAATATAAACCAGGCCATCCTAGATTCCTAGATATAGAATAAAGAGCACACAATAATTTAATTCCAGATATAGAGTATGCTATTAATAGTGACTTTACAAGGTCGTGGTGTGACATAAGGGCGACTTAAATACACAAGACATGGACGACATACAAATCAGAATTTTTGGACATATAGAAGCAAGCCATAATGAGTATCACTTCAAACGGTTCGATACTAGAAAGAGTTGGGAACATGCATGATAACTGGAATAGAATAGCTTGAATACAATCATAAGACAAAGACAAACAAAGCTATTATCCCAAATAGATTCTAACAGAAAATAAGGGAAAACTTAATACATAAACTTAGCAATTGTCCAACTCTAGATTTCTATAAAGGTTGATTAATAACAAATGCCAGCTAATTGGAAGTTCATAATAGGAAGAGAGGGGTGAAACCATCTAATTCTTTTCAAGAACTTGTAACAGATCATACATCAAAATCCTAAAGCATGACTAACAACAATTTACAGTGTATACACAATATTTTGCAAAGATATTCCAAAGGGTTCATTTAGGAATCATTCAAGTAAAATATTTCAAGCAAAAGTAAACAGAGGTGTAATTTTAAGAACAGAGGAACCTGATTTAGTCGATTAGTTGGGCTAGAAATTTGATGCAGAGCTCTATCCCAGCTTGTTATTGCAATTTCTAGCTTCCCACCTTCAAGAATCCACAACACTACAAAAACTCCCAATTTCCAACTTCCAAATCCCCAAAGAAAATTTTGAAGAACCAAAGAAAAAACTCCAAGAACAAGAAACTCCCACACAACCGAATGCAAAATTAGTTTCACAAAAATTAATCCAAAATCCCCTCTAAAAGTTAATCCCACTACTTTATTTATCACCCTATTTGTAGCCACATCCACTGCATTAAATTAATTAATTTATTTCTTTTATATTTCCCCACAATTCACAACTTCTTCAACTTGTTTTTATTTGATAATTTTTAACTGTCTTATAAATTTACACACAAAAGATCCAACCATTAAAATATTTGGTTTATTAATTTAATCTTGCATGTAATTTATTTGAACAATCTCATAAATTTAATATATTTATTTAAATATTTCATTTTAAACCATAAAGTTTAATTTATTAAAATAAAATAAGGAATTTAATTAATTTTATTTAATCAAGGCATAAATTATATAAAATCTTTTATTTAATTATTCCAAAGTCCTTTTTAAATCCGACAATCTCTATTTAATGTAATAATCAAACAAAGGAACTCATCAATCACATTACTCGGATAACATATTATCGAGCAATACTAGACCAAAAGCGAAATGAAAAGAAAAACTACAACATTGATGAACCAACATGAACTGACCTTACCGATAGGGTGTGACACATAGATACTTGTCCTCGACAAGGATGATGGTTCAATGTGGGGGACCCGATGCTATCTTCGAATCAACAAACTCCATTGGGATTAAGGCATGCTCAAACTTGAAAATTCAGGTGGAGTCAATACATGGTACTTGCAACCTACAGGATATCACACGGTCAAACATGTGCATAGGTAAATAGTCAATCACACCGTGAAGGGAAAATCACAGTGTCGCAGGGCACTCGCAAGTGAGTGATGCGACCCTGTTTCCCTTCACCAATACATCAAAACACAATAACTAATATCAAATCATGATAGAATGTACATCTAATAAACACATAATCCTCATATTAATGATAACTCACATAAATAATTAAACTAATCTACTAAACATGATATAAGCATAAAACATCAGATATAACAGTGCCATCAAGTATCATCATAACTAAGCATCAAAGTATCACAATATCCAAGTGTCTTCAAATAGTATCATAAAGTCCAATCCATCTAAGTCACTGTCCAAAACAAAAAGGAAAACTGAGAAGCACTACATCCTCCCCCCTAGGACCAAGCTTACTCCTGGAATCCTACAAACATATATGGGTATAACTCTCTCATCTTGGAAGCATTCTCCTAGGTAGCAGAAGACTTGTCATTTGGATCCCACTGGACCCTAACCTGCTCAATGTATCGTCCCCTGAGTGTGAGTCTCATGTGTTGTATGATTCCCATGGGCTCCAAAGCCAGCTACCCATCCTCTACTTGTAATTCATTCCAATCAAGAACATGAGATATATCTAGATAATAAGGTCTGAGAATTGAAACATGAAACACATCATGAATGCGTGAGAGACTAGGTGGCAAAGCAAGATGGTATGCTACAAAACCAATCCTCTCCAAGATCTCAAAATGCCCAACAAAGCATGGTGCAAGCTTAGAGCCTTTTCCATAATGGACCAGACTCTTTCGCGGAGGCACCCGCAGGAATACCCGATCTCCAACTGAAAACTGGCAATCCACCCTATGAGCATCAACATATTTGTTTTGTCTATCTTGGGTTGCCACCAAATTCTCCCTAATGCGAGCCACCTGTTGCTCTATCTCCTGAAGCATCTCCAGACCCAAAATAACCCTATCTTCCAAACAATCCTAACTCAACGGGGTCTGACATGGATGACCATATAACACCTGAAAAGGAGGCATGCTGATAGAGCTATGATAACTATTATTGTATGCAAACTCCACCAAATACAAGTAGTCCTCCCAATGTGACTGTTGATCCATGACATACATCCAAAGAATATCCTTGAGGATGTAATTGACCCTCTCATTCTGCCCATCAGTCTCTGGATGATAAGCTGAACTGAAGTTCAACTAAGTCCCCAATGCATACTATAGGGACGTCTAAAGAAATGAAGTAAACATTGGATCTCTATCTGAAATAATGCAGCGAGGAATACCATGTAACCTGAAAATGTCCTCCATGAAAACTCTAGCCACTGATGAAGCATTGTATGAGGATCGATCTAGAGAGAAGTGGGCTACCTTCGTCAACCTTTCCATAGTGACCATAATGACATCATGTCGATAGGAAGAAATGGGAAAACCAACAATAAAATCCAATGAGATAATGTCCCATTTTCACTTCGGGACCAAATGAGGCTACAAAAGGTCCTGCAAGATGTTGGTGTTCTACTTTCACTCTATGAAACTCCAGACATCTTGACATAAAATCAACAATATATCTCCTCATTCCGGCCCAAAATTATAGCTGTCAAAGGTCTGCTTGCATTTTCTTGACACCTAGATGAGATGAATAGGGTGCCTGATGTGCCTCTGTCATGATCAAAGTATGAAGATCTCCTAAGGAAGGTACATAAATATGACCCAAATGTTTTAGAAAACCATCTAACTCAAATGAGTATCCTATAAATCTTCCCTCTAAAGCTTTTCCTGACTCCACCTCAGTCCTCACCTCTTGATACCAACTATTTGAAGGAAGTGCGGAAAGGATCTAGCTCCTCAAGTCCACACCAAGAGTCACTGCCAATAGCTCGTGTCTCTTTCTACTAAGTTCATTTGCAACCACATTCTCCTTTCCCTAAATGAATTTCACATCAAAATCATATTCACATAATAACTCCATCCATCATCTCTACCTTGCATTCAGATTAGGCTGTGTGAATTTATACTACAAACTACAGTGATCACTATGCAACTCAAACTGATGCCCCAAAAGAAAGTGCCTCCATCTCATCAAGGCATGAACCACAATGGCTAACTCTAGATCATGTGTAGGATAGTTCAACTCATGATCCTTGAGTTTGTGAGACTCATAAGAAATCTTGTGACCATCCTACATCAACATAACTCCTAAACCCTCCAAGGAAGCATCTATACAAACAACAAAATCTGCAGTAGGATTAGGAACAACCAATATAGGTGCACTATTCTGTAGTACCCCTCCATTTTGCTTATGTTTTCAGATAGTATGTTTCACTTTGATGGACCCTGATATCTTGTTTTGATATATTTGATCGCTGACTACAGAGCGATGGTGGATTTATTTTATGATGTGATGATACACTGTTTGGTGGTGATTATTTATGACATGCTTTATGTTAGCATAGATGTTTACTTGAGATGTTATTGCTATATATGTTTATGGTAGATTAATTGATATTTATTTTGTCAGTTCAATGTGATGTATTGGTGAGGAGAATAGAGTTGCATCACTCGCTTGCGAGTGCCCTGTGATTTCTGCGATCTTCTCCTCACGGTGTGTTTGAATCTTGGATTTTATATACATGTATGTTATATTTCTGATTGTAGGATTGCTGGTACATGGCACTGACTCCACCTAGCTTCACAGGTCTGAGCGTTTCCAGACTCAACAGTAATGTTGATTGGGAGATAGTAAAGAGGTTTTTCCTAGTCTAGTCTCAAACCTAGTCATAGTATGTCATCAATTTAGGTCTGGTGTGTTTGGTTGTCTCGTCTGGTCAGTCTTGATTATTTGTTATACAAGGTTTATTTTGTGAATTTAATGGTAGATTATTGTTCTTTATAATTTAATGCTTATTTAAATTAATTTTAAATATTGTAGATAAAAGCTTCATATTTTATTTAATTAATTAAATTAGTTTATTGGTAAAATAATTTAGTCATTGTGATTAAAATTATTTTATTAAATAAATAAATTAATTAATTAAAGTTATTTTTATTGAGAGAATAGATTAAATATATATTAAATGCTTTTGTGAGAAATTGAATTTTAAATAGGTTTTGAAAAAAATGAAATTATGTTTTGAAATCTTAAATTCAAAAAAATAAAATAAATTCTTGATAATTGTGAGAAGAAAATATCCATAAGTTTGTTAGAAGATATTTTCTTGATTTGCCATGTGTGTTAGTTGAATTAAATGCAAAATTATTGTTGAGGATTTTCTGGGAGAGAATATTGTCAGAATTGGGAAGGCAAGAAAGTACTTCACTGAAAAGAAAAGAAACAGAATATTGTGGGAAAATTTGTGATTTCTTTTGGGTTTTGATTTTAAAGTTTTGGAAGAAGATCTGGGATTATTTATGGTACAGTAATTTGCATTCTTTTGGAAAGTGGAGATTTGAAAAGGGTTTTGGAAGTTACACGCAACAAGCAAAGCTTTCCTTCAACTGTCAATTCTTCAAGCTATAGGAATATAGGTTCTTTGCTATTTAGTATTATGATTTGAAAAGATTGTCTGTATAAAGATTTAAATTTGTAGAAGTTTTGTTAATTTGTAAAATTAAAAAGATTGCCTGTGGATGAATATTTGATTGAAGCTTCTGTTTTTCTCCGTAAAATATTTTTGTAGAAAATTTGTTACCACTCTGTGAAAATTTTGAAACAAAACTTTATAATGAAATCGGAGAGCAACCAGAAGGTTATTGTTAAACAATAGAAAAGTTTCAAAAGAAAACAAAAGAATTCTCCGTAGATTTATATATGAAGTTCTTTGTTAAATTTGAGAAAACTAAAATCTCTGTGATAAACTTTGCTAAATATTTCCTGTAGAAAAGATTTTGAGGATCTGGAATGAAAATGAAATCCTCTGTTATTGAAATTGAAAATCTCTGTTAGATTTGTGTAAATTGTTAAAGCTCTCAATTTCCTGTAGAAAACCCTATTGAAAATAATTGCTCGATTATTATATTTTATTTTTATTGATAAAATTATATATATATATATATATCCAAATAATGTGTATACATATATATATACAAATATACATATAATATTTTAATTTTGGTAAAACCGTTCTGTTAAAAATTCGTAAATTTTTCGTACGCGATTTTCATCGCAGGGTTTTAGATTTTAAAGAAATAAAAAAAAAAAATTGTTTGTTAGGGGCCACAGGGGTTACCCCCAAAGCCACCCCATAAGGGTCGACGGCTGTGGAGGCAGCCGACGCTGCCCTCACAGGCAGCGCACGGCTGCTAACACAACCGCTGCCCATACGGGGTAGGCTGTGTATACAACCCGCGGCTATGTATAAAACATAGTTTGCCTAACATTTATTCATCCTATTATATATTAAAAAGGTTTGCTTTATTATAATGCGGATTTCAAAATATTTAGATTTAAATATATTAAATATATATTAGTTTGTGTATATATATATGTATATGTATGTATGTATATATACTTTTATAGTTTTAGGAATATAATTTAGTATTTAAATAAGGTTTTATCTATTAGATGCATGTAATGCATGAGATCAACTATTTTAAAAAAAAAAGATTGAAAGAGAAAATTTGATATTTATTTTTATGTGAAATTGAGAAAATTAGAATTAGATTAATTGATTCAATTCTTTTTTATTTTTTGAGAAAATAACTTTAAACAAGTTGATTAATTTTCATGCTATATGTAACTGATTTGATTGGATTTAGTAAATCCTAACATTAGATTCTTATTTTTTCCTGAATTGCTGTAAGTTGTTTTATATTCTTGTTGGGACAAATTGGGGTTAATTGTGAATTTAAGTCTTCCAGATGTAATTTCTTGAAAGGGAGTTATTTTTATGATGGTTTCATATTTTGAACAAACTAGGGTAGTGCACATAGTTTTTTCCGGATTAGACACCTGGTTTTATGAACGGGTTGTGATGTCTATTGATATATGTTTGGTATTTGATGTTGATTTATGTGCACCTTGTTTACCCTTAGTTAGTGGAAATAGATTCCTTGAGTTATTATTAGGGGAGTGGCTCTTTATGAGGGCCGACACACAAAGTGGTGCCAAGGTAACTCATGTAGAGTTAGTTAATCAGTAAAAACTAAATCAACACATTAGGTAGTCTAAAACCTTTAACTAGATTAATAAGCCTCACTCATGGACTCAAGGGCTAGTTCAAACTTGGGAATGAGTAGAGAAGGCCTGGAATGGAAAAATCGATATCTAGTCATTATGAAAGATATTTGATTCCGCAACAAATTGCATGTGGGGCCAGGTTTCGTAAGAGGTTACCAGGGTAACCCAAGATGGGGGCTGGAACATAGGAAGAAAAACCTGGGTAACCTATGCAACATTGTGATGACACTCCACCTATAATAACAGTATCCTTGTGAACTTAGTCTATATGATCATTCAGTTCTGGAAGCAATGTAACCATTAAGTTAAGTTTGTACTTGTATAGTTTTTTCTTTGGTTTCATTTGTGTCTAGGGTTTGTAGGTTATGTCTAGGGAACCTTTTTACTATCTCCTAGCACGGGGGGTAGCCCTACGGGTACCACATGGTTGGGTGGAATGTGAACCTTAAACTGTTGGGTCCCCAGTTCTTGTTCATGGTGACGAGTACTTCTTGGATGGAGAGCTCATGTGTGAAAGTTTACTTTCTCATATTTATCATTTGTATCAGTGGAAACCTTATTTATGTATCACTCCTGAATTGTATTCAGGGAGAACTTTTGTAATAAGTAATTGTACTTTTGTATGACCTACCTCATTTGGAAATGAGTATTGTAAATGTTATTATAATTGCAATGTAAAGAAAGAATCATATTTACTCTTTATATCTTCAATGATGTAATTTAATTGCTATTAAATGTTTGCTCTTAAGTTTATGAGAATTAAACACATGCTATGTTAATTACTTTTGTCATTTATGGGATTTACAAGTAGTGTGTCGTTGCGTATCTTAGGGAATGTTTGCATTAGTGAAGTTCATGTTTACACTTTTTAAAAAAAATTATTACACTTTCATAGTCAATGCAACATTCTTTAGGTTACAAGATGGGGCATTATAGAATGGTATCAGAGCAAAGGTTCTAACATTGGATGCTCTAGGTAATTGTGAGCCCATTAAGATGTCCTAGATGTTAGACTAGGTAGTATTATTTTTTGTTAGCCTTGTCTATTTTGTATCTGAGACTTGTTTTTGTTTTTGTGTAGGATCATGCCTAGACGTCATGCTAGAGGTCATGCTAGAGGTCGAGGTGGAGGCCGTGGGCCAAACCCTCAGGTTACTCCCCCTCAGAGCTCCCACGAGAGTGAGCATGCCAAACAGTTGGGTCCTCAGTTGGAACAGAGAAGTGGGGAACATATTCTGATTCAGCCAGAGGTTGAGGGAGCACAGTTGCATCCCCTACTAGAAGAGGTACTTGTCGGACTTGGTCTGAGGCAGGAAGTTGATTAGGAGGTGGTTAGGGAACATGATAGATCTCCTAGGAGGATTGTTAGTACTGTAGAGGAGGATGCTATAGTTGTAGGGCATATGAGAGATTTTTTGAGGGCACGTCTACCTACATTTGATGGCACAAGTGGTGGTCTAGAGGTAGAGACCTGGTTATTAGACTTGGGTAGATGTTTTTCTATGCACCCATATGGTAGCAATACCTAAGCTAGATGTGCCATCATGCATCTGAGAGGTTTTGCCTCTACTTGGTGGGGTTTGGAGGAGTAGAAGATCCATCTAGAGATTGGGTCAGTTTCTTGGGAGATGTTCTTAGAAAGGTTTAGAGCACGTTTCTTATCTGAGCATTGGAGGCAATGATGAGCTGATGAGTTTCATGATTTGTGGTAGATGGATTTATCTGTTGAGCAGTATGAGCACAGATTTTATGAGCTCAAACAATATGTAGGAATTGGAAATGATGAGGCGATGTTGGTACAACATTTTATCAGGGGTTTGAATGCCCACATTAGTGGAGAAAGCGCGTATTGTGGAAGAGAATTTGACTTTAGCATTGGGTGGACATACAGGTATCTAGATAGGTAGTGCACCTATAGCAGGTTTTGGTCCACAAGGTGGTCAGTTACAGATAGGAGGTTCCTCTAGGAACCAACAGACACCCGCTAAGGGTGGACATCGGCAGTAGTAGCGTACTCCTTAGAAGAATAATAATTCACAACCTCAGTAGGGTAATAGTTCTTAGTCAGGAAAGAACAATAACTGGTGGCGCAATAAGTGCAATCGATAGGTTCATCCAGCTCAGAGTGCATAGTCCACAGTTAGTAGAGGTAGCTTTCAGTAATCCAATGCACCTTCGGGTGGTAGAGGATTTGGTAGAGGTACTGGTTGTTATTCTTGCGGTCAGTAGGGACATATTGCTAGGCAGTGTCCTATGAGAGGTTCTTCAGGATTTGGGCCGCGACCGACAGCTACTGAGCCTATAGTTGGGGATGCAGGCCGTTCTCATACAATTTATGTTGTGGTTAATAACTGCCAAGCCGATCATCAGAATACAGTGGTCGAGACTTTAGGTCAGTTACAGGGTGCTAGTGTTACTATTCTTTTTGATTCCGGAGCTACTGATTCCTTTATTTCACCTACCATTGTTGAGCGATGTGGTCTTGTGGCGGTAAAGAAAGGTAGTAAGTGCCAGGTAGAATTCACCTCTGCGGTGAAAGTAGTGGTAGAGAACCTTGTACGCAATTGTGAACTAAGAATTGGTTTGTTATCTACCTTAGTGGATCTTCATGTTACACCTTTAGGATCATATGATATAGTTTTAGGTATGGATTGGTTAGAATCTCATCATGCTGTGATTGACTGTCGACTTAAGACAGTAAGTTGTATTAATGACTCAGGTGCAAAAGTTGAGATCATAGGTGTTCAAAGACCTATCTCTTTGCGGATGATTTATGCTATGCAATTGAAGAGATGTCTTCGTCAGGGATGTCAATTGTTTGCAACAATAGTTAATGATTTTGAGGAAGGAGAGAGTCAAGAGATATCTCTTGATGATCACCCTATCCTCAGGGAATTCACTGATGTGTTTCCTGATCATATACCTGGTATGCCACTGAAACGAGATATTGATTTTAGAGTTGACCTAGTTCCTGGAGAAGAGCCTATATCTCGAGCCCCATATAGAATGACTACTCAAGAACTAGAAGAGCTTCATATCCAATTGGAAGAACTATTGGATAAGGGTTTTATTCATCCAAGTGTTTCTCCTTGGGGAGCACCTGTCATCTTCTTAAAGAAGGACAGATCACTTAGATTGTGTATTGACTATCGCCAATTGAACAAAGTAACAATAAAGAATCGATATCCTTTACCCAGAATCGATGATCTTTTCGATTAGATCAAGGGAACTAATGTGTTCTCTAAGATTGATATGAAATCAGGTTACCATCAGTTACGCATTGTAGAAGCTGACATTCATAAAACAACATTCCGAACTCGTTATGGGCACTACGAATTCATAGTAGTACCATTTGGGTTAACGAATGCACCATCAGTTTTCATGAGTTTGATGAATGGTTTCTTTTGCACATACCTTGATCGTTTTGTTCTTGTGTTTCTTGATGATATTTTGATTTATTCAAGAAATATGAAGGAGCATGAAGAGCATCTGAGATAGGTATTGCAGTGCTTGAGGGAGAATCAATTGTACGCAAACCTGAAGAAGTGTGACTTCTTTCAAACTGAGGTGAAATACCTTGGTCATGTGATTTCTGAAAAGGGTATTGTTGTGGATCCTTCGAAGATCCAAGCTATTATTGATTGTCCTATGCCTACCAACGTAGCTGAGGTTTGTAGTTTTATGGGTCTTGCTAGATATTATAGATGGTTTGTTCAGGGGTTTTCTAGGATTGGGCACCCCATAACTTCTCTTTAGAGGAAAGGGAAGAAATTTTTCTGGACAGAGCAATGTCAGTTGGCTTTTCAGACACTTAAGGAAAAGATGACTAATGCGCCTATATTAGTTGTTCCTGATCCTGCTAAGGATTTTGTTGTTTGCACTGATGCATCCTTGGAGGGTTTAGGAGTAGTACTGATGCAAGAAGGGCGTGTAATCACTTATGAGTCTCACAAACTCAAGGATCATGAACTAAATTATCCCACTCATGATTTGGAACTTGCCGTAGTTGTTCATTCATTGGTTCGATGGAGGAATTTCTTATTGGGTCACCATTTCGAACTTCATAGTGATCACCGTACTCTACAATCTATTTTTACGTAGCCTAATTTGAATGCTAGATAGAGATAGTGGATGGAGTTTTTATGCGAGTATGATTTTGAGGTGAAATATGTTCAAGGAAAAGAGAACGTAGTGGCTGACGCTCTCAGTCGCTGATGACATGAGATTTCTGCTATTACTCTTGAAATAGATTTGGGGAGCCAAATTTTAGCAGCACTTCCTACAGATAGATTGTATTAGGAGGTGAAGATGGAGATTGAATCAGGTAGACCTCTAGAGGGTCAATTTACAGGGTATTCTCTTGAACCAGATGGTTTATTGTGACATTTAGATCATATCTATGTACCATACTCAGAAGGTCTTCGCATGTTGATTATGACTGAGGCACATCGAGCTCCTTACTCAGCTCATCTTGGTGTTAAGAAGATGCATGCAGATCTTTGACAGTTGTATTTTTAGCCTGGTATGAAACGTGATATCACTGATTTTGTATCAAGATGTCTTGAGTGCCAGAGTCAAAGTTGAGCATCAACATCCCGCCAGATTATTGCAGCCACATCTCATTCCTGAATGAAAATGGGATATTATATCAGTTGATTTCATTGTTGGATTACCTATGTCATCCTGTCGACATGATGCCATTATGGTTACTGTTGATAGATTGACTAAGGTAGCACATTTTTCTCCAGTTCGATCATCTTATAATGCTTCATCTGTAGCTAGGATATTCATGGAAGATATTGTTAGATTGCATGGAATTCCTCGTAGAATTATATCAGATAGAGATCTCGTGTTTACATAAGCCATATGGACTTCATTACAACATGCTCTAGGTACACATTTGAACTTCAGTTTAGTGTATCATCCTGAAACAGATGGTCAGACAGAGAGAGTTAATCAAATTATTGAGGATATGCTTAGAATGTATGTAATGGACCAACAATCACGTTGGGAAGATTATCTATACTTAGTGGAATTTGCTTACAATAATGGATATCAAAGTTCCATAGGTATGCCCCCTTTTCAGGTGTTATATGGACGTCCTTGTCGGACTCCATTGAGTTGGGATCAACTTATGGATAGAGTGTTACTTGGACCTGAGATTCTTTGAGACATGGAGCAACAGGTTGATCGCATTAGAGAACATCTGATAGTAGCACAGGATAGACAAAACAAGTATGCCGATGCGCATAGAGTGGACCACTAGTTTTCAGTTGGTGATAGAGTATTTCTTTGAGTGCAACCGCAAAAGAGTCCAATCTGTTATGGAAAAGGCTCTAAGCTTGTGCCTTGATTTATTGGGACATTTGAGATTCTAGAGAGGATTGGTCCTGTGGCGTATCGACTCGCCTTACCACCCAGTTTGTCATGTATTCATGATGTCTTCCATGTGTCAGTTCCCAAAACTTATCATCCTAATATTTCTCATGTACTTGATTGGAATGCGTTACTGGTAGAGGATGGGTAGCTGGCTTTGGAGCCCGTGGGCATTCTTCAGCGTCGAAGACTCGTTCTCAGGGGTCGAGACGTTGATCAGGTGAGGATCCAATGGGATCCTAGTCACGAGGCATTTTCTACTTGGGAGGATGCGACATGCATGAGGGAGCTTTATCCCTATCTGTTTGTAGGCTTTCAGGAGTAAGCCTGATCCTAGGAGGGGAGGATGTAGTACCCCTCCATTTTTCTTATGTTTTTAGATAGTATGTTTCACTTTGATAGACCCTGATATCTTGTTTTGATGTATTTGATCGTTGATTGTAGAGCGATGGTGGATTTTTGTTATGTGATGATACACTATTTGGTGGTGATTATTTCTGACATGCTTTATGTTAGCATAGGTGTTTACTTGAGATGTTATTGCTATATATGTTTATGGTAGATTAATTGATATTTATTTTGTCAGTTCAATGTGATGTTGTATTGGTGAGGAGAACAGAGTTGCATCACTCGCTTCCGAGTGCCCTGTGATTTCTGCGATCTTCTCCTCACAGTGTGTTTGAATCTTGGATTTTATATACATGTATGTTATATTTCTGATTGCAGGATTGCAGGTACATGGCACCGACTCCACCTGGCTTCACAAATCTGAGCGTGTCCAAACTCAATAGTAATGTTGATTGGGAGATAGTAACGAGGTTTTTCCTAGTCTAGTCTCAAACCTAGTCACAGTATGTTGTCAGTTTAGGTCTGGTGTGTTTGGTTGTCTCGTCTAGTTTGTCTTGATTATTTGTTATACAAGGTTTATTTTGTGCATTTACTGGTAGATTATTGTTCTTTATAATTTAATGCTTATTTAAATTATTTTTAAATATTGTAGATAAAAGCTTCATATTTTATTTAATTAATTAAATTAGTTTATTGGTAAAATAATTTAGTAATTGTGATTAAAATTATTTTATTAAATAAATAAATAAATTAATTAAAGTTACTTTTATTGAGAGAATAAATTAAATATATATTAAATGCTTTTTTGAGAAATGGAATTTTAAATGTTTTAAAAAAATGAAATTAGTTTTTGAAATCTTAAATTCAAAAAAATAAAATAAATTCTTGATAATTGTGAGAAGAAAATATCTGTGAGTTTGTTAGAAGATATTTTTTTGATTTTCCATGTGTGTTAGTTGAATTAAATGCAAAATTCTTGTTGAGGATTTTCTGGGAGAGAATATTGCCAGAATTGGGAAGGCAAGAAAGCACTTCACGGAAAAGAAAAGAAACAGAGTATTGCTGGAAAATTTGTGATTTCTTTTGGGTTTTGATTTTAAAGTTTTGGAAGAAGATCTGGGATTATTTCTGGTACAGTAATTTGCATTCTTTTGGAAAGTGGAGATTTGAAAAGGGTTTTGGAAGTTGCACGCAACAGGCAAAGCTTTCCTTCAACTGTCAATTCTTCAAGCTACAGGAATACAAGTTCTTTGCTATTTAGTTTTGTGATTTGAAAAGATTGTTTGTATAAAGATTTAAATTTGTAGAAGTTTTGTTAATTTGTAAAATTAAAAAGATTGTCTGTAGATGAATATTTGATTGAAGCTTCTTTTTTTCTCCGTAAAATATTTTTGTAGAAAATTTGTTACCTCTCTATGAAAATTTTGAAACAAAACTTTATAATGAAATCAGAGAGCAACCCAGAAGGTTATTGTTAAACAATAGAAAAGTTTCAAAAGAAAACAAAAGAATTCTCCGTAGATTTATATATGAAGTTCTTTGTTAAATTTGAGGAAACAAAAATCTCTGTGATAAACTTTGCTAAATATTTCCTGTAGAAAAGATTTTGAGGATCTAGAATGAAAATGAAACCCTTTGTTATTGAAATTGAAAATCTTTGTTAGATTTGTGTAAATTGTTAAAGCTCTCAATTTCCTATAGAAAACCCTATTGAAAATAATTGCTCGATTATTATATTTTCTTTTTATTGATAAAATTATATATATATGTATACAAATAATGTGTATACATATATATATATACAAATATACATATAATATTTTAATTTTGGTAAAACCGTTCTGTTAAAAATTCGTAAATTTTCCATACGCAATTTTCATCATGGGGTTTTGGATTTTAAAGAAATAAAAAAATTAAAATTGTTTGTTAGGGGCCGCAAGGGTTACCCCCACAACCACCCCATAAGGGGTGACGGTTGTGGAGGCAGCCGGCGCTGCCCTCACAGGCAGCGCATGACTGCTAACACAAATGCTACCCATACGGGGTAGGCTGTGTATAAAACACAGTCTTCCTAACATTTATTCACCCTATTATATATTAAAATGGTTTGCTTTATTATAATGCAGATTTCAAAATATTTAGATTTAAATATATTAAATATATATTAGTTTGTGTATATATATATATGTATATGTATGTATGTATAAATACTTTTACAGTTTCAGGAATATAATTTAGTATTTAAATAAGATTTTATCTATTAGATGCATGTAATGCATGAGATCAACTATTTAAAAAAAAAAAAGATTGAAAGAGAAAATTTGATATTTATTTTTATGTGAAATTGAGAAAATCAGAATTAGATTAATTGATTCAATTCTTTTTTATTTTTTGAGAAAAGAACTATAAACAAGTTGATTAATTTTCATGCTATATGTAACTGATTTGATTGGATTTAGTAAATCCTAACATTAGATTCTTATTTTTGCCTGAATTGCTTTAAGTTGCTTTATATTCTTGTTGGGACAAATTGGGGTTAATTGTGAATTTAAGTCTTCCAGATGTAATTTCTTGAAAGGGAGTTATTTTTATGATGGTTTCATATTTTGAACAAACTAGGGTAGTGCACATAGTTTTGTCCGGATTAGACACCTGGTTTTATGAAGAGGTTGTGATGTCTATTGATATATGTTTGGTATTTGATGTTGATTTGTGTGCACCTTGTTTACCCTTAGTTATTGGAAATAGATTCCTTGAGTTATGATTAGGGGAGTGGCTCTTTATGAGGGTCGACACACAAAGTGGTGCCAGGGTAACTCATGTAGAGTTAGTTAATAAGTGAAAACTAAATCAACACATTAGGTAGTCTAAAACCTTTAACTAGATTAATAAGCCTCACTCATGGACTCAAGAGCTAGTTCAAACTTGGGAATGAGTCTAGAAGGCCTGGAATGGAAAAATCGATATCTAGTCATTATGAAAGATGTTTGATTCCGCAACAGATTACATGTGGGGCCAAGTTTCATAAGAGGTTACCAGGGTAACCCAAGATGGGGGTCGGAACCTAGGAAGAAACACCTGGGTAACCTATGCAACATTGTGATGACACTCCACCTATAATAACAATATCCTTGTGAACTTAGTCTATATGATCATTCAGTTCTGGAAGCAATGTAACCATTAAGTTAAGTTTGTACTTGTATAGTTTTGTCTTTGGTTTCATTTGTGTCTAGGGTTTGTAGGTTATGTCTAGGGAACCTTTTTTACTATCTCCTAGCACGGGGGTTGGCCTACGGGTACCACATGGTTGGGTGGAACGTGCACCTTACACCGTTGGGTCTACAGTTCTTGTTCGTGGCGACGAGTACTTCTTGGATGGAGAGCTTGTGTGTGAAAGTGTACTTTATCATATTTATCATTTGTATAAGTGGAAACCTTATTTATGTATCACTCCTCAATTGTATTCGGGGAGAACTTTTGTAATAATTAATTATATTTTTTTATGACCTACCTCATTTGGAAATGAGTATTGTAAATGTTATTATAATTGCAATGTAAAGAAAGAATCATATTTATTCTTTATATCTTCAATGATGTAATTTAATTTCTATTAAATGTTTTCTCTTAAGTTTATGAGAATTAAACACATGCTATGTTAATTACTTTTGTCATCTATGGGATTTACAAGTAGTGTGTCGTCGCGTATCTTAGGGAATGTTTGCATTGGTGAAGTTCATGTTTACACTTTTAAAAAAAAATTATTACACTTTCATAGTCAATGCAACATTCTTTAGGTTACAAGATGGGGCATTACAGATTGGTATCAGAGCAAAGGTTCTAACACTGGATGCTCTGGGTAATTGTGAGCCCATTAGGATGTCCTAGATGTTAAACTAGGTAGTATTGTTTTCTATTAGCCTTGTATGTTTTGTATTTGAGACTTGTTTTTTTTTTTGTGTAGGATCATGCCTAGACGTCATGCTAGAGGTCATGCTAGAGGTCGAGGTGGAAGCCATGGGCCGAACCCTCAGGTTACTCCCCCTTAGAGCTCCCACGAGAGCGATCATGCCAAACAGTTGGGTCCTCAGTTGGAACAAACAAGTGGGGAATGGATTCCGATTTAGCTAGAGGTTGAGGGAGCATAGTTGTGTCCCCTACTAGAAGATAGGTGTGAAACACACCATTCATCAAACTCATGAACATAGACGGTGCATTCGTTAACCCGAATGACACAGCTATGAACTCGTGGTGTCCCTAACGAGTACGAAATATAGTCTTATGGATGTTTTCCTCAAAGATGTGTAACTGATGATACCCTGGTTTAAGATCAATCTTCAAAAATACCCTAGCACCCTTGATCTAATCAAATAGATCATCGATCCTTGGAAATGGATACTTGTTTCGCACTGTCACCTTGTTCAACTGTCGATAATCAATGCACAATCGAAGGAACCCATCCTTCTTCTTCACAAAAATAATTGTTTCTCCCCAAGGAGAGACACTAGAATGAATAAATCCCTTCGCTAACAATTCCTTGAGCTATAACTAGAGCTCCTTAAGCTCCTGACTAGTCATCTAGTATGGAGCTTGTGAAATGGGCTCAACTCTAGGTACAAGATCTATCTTAAAGTCAATGTAATGCTTAGGTGGCATCCTTGGAATCTCGCTAGGAAAGACATCAGCATACTATCTAAGAATGGGATGACTATCAAGAGAACCTCCTCCTGGCTCTCTCAAAATTCCAAATCATTAATTATCACTACAAACAATTGACAACCCTGCTGCATACACCTCCTCAACTACATAGCTGAGATCATCCTCAAGGAAGTAGGCCTCTAAACCCCAACTACCTCAACCTCACTGCCAAAATCATCTACACATTGCACCAACTTACAATGACAATATATGATTTCTTTTTGAGCCTCTAAACAATCCATGCCCAATACAATATCATATGAACCAAGGGGAATAATACAAAGGTCTACTGTGGTGCAAAGAGACCTAATCCTCAAACTACAACCACGAACAAGAGACTCAACTGCGACCTTAGCACCGAAGGACAACTCAACTTGCCACCTATCATCCTGCTTCGCTACCACCAGTCCAAATCGCGCTACTACAAAAGGAGAAATAAAGGAATCTGAAACACCTGAATCAAAGAGAATAGAGTATCTACTACCCTGTAATACACCGGATGTCTCAACCACTGTACCCTAATGCTTGGCCTGGCGGTTATCAACCACAGGAAAAACTCTATGTAATCTGCCTGCATCCCCTACTGTCAGCTTTGAAGCCGCTGGTATCTAACTAAATCTAGATGTGCTCTTCTGAGGACACTATCTAGCAATTTGACCCTGCTGACCACAAGAGAAGCACCCTATACCTCTGCTAAAACCTCTACCACCTGGAGGTGCACTAGACTGTTGAACGTTGCCCATGTTAACTATAGACTGTGAACTCTGGGTTGGCTGATTAGAGCGATAACACTTGTTTTGCCTCCAATTCTTGTATCTCCTAGACTGAAAGCTATCGCCCTGTCAAGACCAAGAGTTCTTATGTTTTGACTGAGAGTGTTGCTGCTACTACTGACCAGCCTTAGTGCATGCCTGTTGATTCCTAGATGGGCTTGTTGACTGAGTCTAACCACCCCAAGAACTGAAACCTACTGGAGGTGCACTGCCAATTTGAATCCTCGTCTAACCACCTAAAGCCATAGACAAATTCTCCTCAACTATCTGAGCTTTCTCCACAGCTACCTCCATGGTTTTTGGCTCAAACACTCAAACACCCCCATTGATTCAGGCATTCAATCCCCTGATAAAGTGATGTACTAACATACCATCATCATCTTCTATACCAACATATTGCTTGAGCTCATAAAATCTCCTCTCGTACTACTCAACTAACATCACCATTTGTCTCAGCTCATGGAACTCATCTGCACGACGCTATCACCAATGATCAGACAAGAACCGAACTCTGAATCTCTCTAAGAACATCCCCCATGATATTGAATCTATATCCAAATGGAGCTTCTAATCCTCCAAATGCCACCACATGGAAGCAAAACCTTAGAGATGCATAATAACACACCTAGCCTTAGTGTTGCTACCATAAGGATTCATAGTGAAACACCTGTTCAGATCAATTAACTAGGTCTCTGCCTCTAAACCACTGCCAGTCCCATCAAATGTAGGAGGACGTGCTCGCAAAAGGTCCCTCATATGGCTAGCTAAAATGGAATCCTACTCAATTACAATCTCTCTCCTCTTCAGAGACCTCTCCCTCTCTCTAATCACCAACTATTCACCCTCCTATATCAAACCAAGACGGGAAAGAACCTACTCAAGTAAGTGACACAACTGTGTGCCCTCCAACCCTGGCTAATCCGGATTCTGTCCTCCACCTCCCTGATTGTTCTGGGAACCTTGTTGTTCCTCACGATCAAACTTATGGGAACTCTAGGGAGGGGAGTCCTGGCGATTGGCCCCATGGACAACACCATGACCTCTACCATGCCATCGACCTCGACCCTGACCTCTAGGTATTATCCTACATAGACACCACCAAGGACAAATTTAGGGTTTTAGACGAGGTCAACAATGGAAAGCATAAAATTCTAAATCTAAGCAACTAATACAACTTAAAGAGCTCTTGTATATACCCAGAGCACCCAGTGTTTGAACTTGGGCTCTGATACCATGTGTAACACCCTGCCATGAAACCCTCGAGGACATCACACACTAACACCTAAAATGCAACATTCTTTTTCTTCTAAAAGTACATTAAACACACTATTGCACATGAAACATTAACACAAATCTAACCTAAGTCCTCTAAGGTCCATCACTATGCTACTTAATTCTCACTAGTCAAATGAGCAAGAACTGAAAGTCATTACATTAATTAGATTCCATCTACAATAAGAAGGTACATTAACCATCACATTTATAAGATCAAATATGACACAACCATAACATATATCCATAGAGATCAAATTAATCAATCAATTTAATTACATGTATACAATAACATCTATTACATAGTTCATTACATAATAGAGTTCAACATTGCTTTACATCATTAAATTTATACATATGAACAACAATATCTCCTCGTATACATATGAGGAGTGTACAACAAGGTATGATACATGATACATTAGATTTATGGTTCAATACAAGTACATGAGTAACAATCCACATGCACTAGTTCAAATGCAAAAGTCTTCAATCCAGGAGAGGTCACCACAATCATGAACCAAGAGAGGGAACCCAATGGAGTACAATGCACTTTCCACCCAACCATGTGGAACCAAAAGGTCCACCCTCCATGCTAAGAGATAGCAAAGGGTCCCACCATCACAATCAGGAAAAAGAAACTAGATAACACAAGGGTAACATGACATCAATGAACAAGTTAAGTATGACATCAAATGACAATAACATCACTTCCAGAGGCACACAAACATCCAAGGGAAATAAGAGACAAGGGGATACTAGCTTTCCATAGGAGGAGTGTCATCACATAGTTTGTATGGGTTACCTAGGCAGATCTTCCTAGGCCCCAATCCCCATCCTCGGTTACCCTGGTAGCCTCTACTGATCTTCGGCCCCTCATGCAACCCTATACAGAATCAACATACCTCTCATGAGGATGAGGCGGTTATCTTGCCATTCCATGCCTTCTCGACTCATCTCAAGCCTATACGAGAACTTGTGCCATGAGTGAGGCATTAACTTATCTTGATTAGTGTGATTACTACCCAACCCCCTAGTTCATTTTAGGTTATCACTTAATTCCAAAACTCCCACATGGGTTACCTAGGTGCCACTTTGTGCACCAACCCCCATTGAGAGCCACTCCCCTACTGACAACAAGGAGATCCCAAAGGAATCAAAAGAGCAAAGCCACTTGCACAATCACAAGAACTCATTAACAATACAACACGATGAGGCATAACCCTTCCTGGTCACAAGTTCCAACCACATAGGTAAATACATTGTGCAAGGCTGATGACCATCACATACACATCTAATGCAAAACCAACTAGCACCAAGGTTTAGAAAAATTTCATCAAAAGAAAATTTCCCCTACCCTCCAAAAGACTCCCAATACAATTAAACATACAAATAACAAATCTACTATTATTTGAGCACTCCAGTATAAAGCTCAAAACATTTTCTGATTGATCAATCACATTGAGTTCAAGCAAGGCATTAAACAATTCAACAAATCAGAGAAGCTAGCTATCATAAAAAGAAAACACCAACTTATCTATTCTATCAAACTTACATTGTTCAAATGAACAAATTAATATTCCTCATTGAATTTTATTTGCTTAATAAATTATTCACTACTAAGATCATTTATTTAAACTAAACTAACTGAGCCACAATTATCTAAAAGAATGTATAATCATCTATTCGTATGTGAGTATATATATATATACATACATATGTTATATATGTATATATATGTGTGTGTGTGTGTGTATTTACATGCATATGAATATAAATCTATATTAAATATAAAATGATTATTTTATTGGCGACAGCCTGCAGTAATCAACTGCCTATAGATTCTTACATATAAGATGTGAATTGGATATAAATGTATGTATTTGTATCTATTAACACCAAAACTTCAATTCATCGAATTTAAAGAATGTGCAGTGAATAATTAATTCATACCATAGTATTTTATTCATTTTTATCATGAATTCCATCCTCTAGCAATCAAAATTAATGCATATAAGTGCAGTTAAAGGCGTGCCAACCGATTGGAGAGTTTAAGAATTAAAACTTGAACTTAACCAGAAGTTTATGATCAAGGCGGTGGTGAAGCAAGGAGATTAAACCAATTTAATAAAATTTCACAACAAGTTATCTCTCTTACAGCTAGTGCATGGTGCGAATGGTAGTTAATGCATGGAGATTGTAGTTAGATAGCTAGAAGTTAACAAACTAAACTTTACCCAGCAAGAAGAATGTGGGTGACAGCCAATACAACAAAATGGTGAACTTAATCAATTACATGGCGCCCATCAAGTTTTAGACTCATATTAACTTATACTCAACACTTATATATTGGAATTTGTTTAAAAGATGCATGTCAACTCAATACCTTTGATTCTACATCAAGAATTAAAGAGATTAAATAGGTGGCATATGACTAACTAGGTCGGTACATACATGATTTCAAATTCTCATTGAATTTAGGAGTTTAAATTACAGTTGGACATTAAAAGAAAACTATATTACACAAGATTGATCTCACAGTTTGCATCCAAAACTATAGCCAAGAAATGGAATTCAACTAACAAGATAAATTCAATAGAAAGAAGGTTGTATGGCGCACAAAATATAAACGACGCCATCCTAGATTCCCAGATACAGAATAAAGACCACGTAGTCATTTAATTTGAGATACAAAGTATTCTATTAATAGCGACTTTACAAGGTAGTGGTGTGACATAAGGGCGACATAAATACACAGACATGGACGACATACAAATTATATTTTTTGGACATACAAAAGCAAGCCATAATGAGTATCACTTCAAAGGATTCAATATCGGGAAGAGTCAGAAAAATCTATGATAACTAGAATAAAATAGCATGAATACACTCATAAGATAGAGACAAACAAAACTATTATCCCAAATTGAGTCTAACAGAAAAGAAGGGAAAAATTAATACATAAAATTAGCAATTGTCCAAATTTGGATTTCTATAAAGACTGATTAATAATAAATGCTAGCTATTTGGAAGTTCATAATAGGAAGAGAGGGGTGACGCCATCTAATTCTTTTCAAGAACTTGTAAAAGAGCATACATCAAAATATTGAAGCATGACTAACAACAATTTACAATGCATATACAATATTTTGTAGAGATATTCCAAAGGGTTCATTTAGGAATCATTCAAGTAAAATATTTCAAGCAAAAGTAAACAGAGGTGGAAATTTAAGAGTAGAGGAACCTGATTTAGTCGATTAGTTGGGCTGGAAATTTGATGCAGAGCTCTATCCTAGCTTGCTATTGCAATTTTCAGCTTCCCACCTTCAAGAATCCACAACACTGCAAAAACTCCCAATTTCTAGCTTCCAAATCCCCAAAGAAAATTTTCAAGAACCAGAGAAACAACTCCAAGAACAAGAAACTCCCGCACAACTGAATGCAAAATTAGTTTCATGAAAATTAATCCAAAATCCCCTCTAAAAGTTAACTCCCACTACTTTATTTATTACCCTATCCGTAACTGCATCCATTGCATTAAATTAATTTCTTTCTTTCTTTTATATTTCCCCACAATTCACAACTTCTTCAACTTGTTTTTATTTTATAATTTTTAACTATGTCTTATAAATTTACACACAAAAGATCCAACCATTAAAATATTTGGTTTATTAATTTAATCAAGATTTCCTATAATTTATTTGAAGAATCTTATAAATTTAATATATTTATTTAAATATTTCATTTTAAACCATAAAGTTTAATTTTATTAAAATCAAATAAGGACTTTAATAAATTTTATTTAATCAAGGCATAAATTATATAAAAGCTTTTATTTAATTATTCCAAAGTCCTTTTTAAATCCAATAATCTCTATTTATCATAATAATCAAACAAAGGCACTCATCAATCACATTACTCAAATAAGATACTGTCAAGCAATACCAGAATACAAGTAAAATGAAAAGAAAAATGACAACAACATTGATTAACCAACATGAACTAACCTTACTGATAGGGTGTGACACACAGATACTCATCCTTGACATGGACGATGCTTCAATGTGGGGGACTCGATGCTATCTCTGAATCAACAAACTCCATTGGGATTAAGGCACACTCAAACCTGGAAATTCAGGTGGAGTCGATGTCTGGTACCTGCAACCTGCAACAAATCACATGATCAAACATGTGCATAGATTAACATTCAATCACATCGTGAAGGGAAAATAACAGCGTCGCAGGGCACTTGCAAGCGAGTGATGTGACCCTATTCCCCTTCACCAATACATTGAAACATAATAACTGATATCAAATCATGATAGAATATACATCTAATAAACACACAATCCTCATATCAATGATAACTCACATAAATAATTAAACTGGTCTACTAAACATGATATAAGCATTAAAAATCAGATATAACAGGGTCATCAAGTATCATCATAACTAAGCATAAAAGTATCACAATATCCAAGTGTCTTCAAATAGTATCATAAAGTCCAATACATCTAAGTCATTTTCCAAAACAAAAAGGCAAACTGAGGGGCACTACATTCCCTATGGCTATTATATATTACTATAGTAGTCATGAGAAAGCTCACAATTTCACCAACTTTCCAATGGCTATTGTAAAATACTATAGTAGTCATATGCAAGCTCATAACCAATATCTCTTAAATCCTTTTGTGGAAAATTCTTCTTTCCAAACATTTCCATTATCAAATCATAACCTAGCTATAAACATTATTTTCCTTAATGGCCATTCAGCTTTCAACAACCTTCAAAACTCTCCTTTCCCAGCTAGTGTATAATTCATCCTATTAGTTTATTTAAGAAATATCTTCATAATAGTCTATTTCTTCTAGATTTGATTCCAATTAGTAAAGTAATGATTTAAAATATTGAAACTTTAATCATAAAAATTCCATTTGATTGGTATTAAACCACTATTAAATCAACATATACCATTTGTATGAAATGGAGTTGAGAGTGACTAACATTGCAAGTTGAGAACACATAAACTCTATTATTATTATTTCCAAAAGTGTTCACTGCTATATTTTTCCCTAATTTGAGTTCATTCATGATGTATTGCAGATTTGTATTTCATCAATCTATAAGGTGACAATATCAAGATTATGATATCACTATCATGCAAATGGAATTTGTTGCATTTTAGTCCCCAAATATGGTATTTTTCACCCCTTAGGTTTCATGAGAACAACACTCAAGTTCATTCCTTGACTGGAGGTTGAACATACCTGCTTAGAGCATCATTTTTTTAATTCAAGAAATTGAAGCAATGTGTTTGATGTGGCCAAAGTATTAAGCTTCAAGCTTTAGAAAGTAAAGAGAATCCAGTAATTTCTAGTTGCAACTAGTCCTTCATTTCTAATAGCCAAATTCTTGACCTCCCTTCACAAAGAACTTCATTTTACCTCAACCAATTGAAGGACTAAACTAGGATCACATACCTATAAAAGAAAATGAGCAGAAATTATCACATCTTATTCACATGTAGCTCCTTCCTTCTCCTTGTAGTTGTTCTCCTTTCGCAAAAAACAGAATCAACTCACAATTCTCCTCTACTTGTTTATTACCTCATAATCTTCCCTCCCTACTACGTGGGAATCAGGGCATTTTTTTATGTGCAAGGTGTTTAACTTGTTTTAAAAACCCTTTATTTATGTTGACAGCTAGCTGCAAACTTATGTGTTGTCCTCTCTTTTTTTTTCTTTTTGCTTTAGGGAAGACAAGTATGAGGCTACATACCTTTTAAGGTATGCTTTATATATATTTTTTTAACACAATGTCCTCTCAGCTTGTGGGTCCCACCTCAAGCTTAGTATTTTTATTTGTTTTTTTTTTTACTTTTGTAAAAGGCATGGGTCCCACCATAACTTTTTTATCATACCTTTTAATTAAAAGGGGATGAATATTTTTGAATTAGTATATTTTATTTTGATTATATTTTTTTTTCTTTCTTTTTTTTTCTTATATATATATATACATATTCTATTTACTTATCCACATAAGTATGGATATAAAATTATTAATGATTGATTTAATTTCTTATTGAGTTAATAATTAAATAATTAAGATATTTCAATTTACCCTTCCTGATGCAATATGCAACTTGGGAATAACGCTATGTGCTCGTGTGTGCTATTCACACAAATTTTCTTTAGATGGCTAGATTCCTCTTCTTGGTGATACTCTCTCTCTTCGGCAAGCATGTGTAACTATCCTGTAACACTCCAAAAATCAGGAATAACATTAGCCCATTATAATAATAAAATTCAATCATATAGCTATGTATAAGATTATGGAAACTCATTCATAACACCATGATTAACCCCATTTGATGTGTCATTAAAATGATTAATTTTTAACAACTAACTAAAACAACTATTTTTTTATCCAAATAAAACAACAGACAAGAAAACAATATAAAATTTTAGGGCCAATCATTATGACAGTTAGGTTTCACATTCAACTTTCATATCATCATGGAAATACAAAATTTAGGGTTGGGTCACAATTAGGGTTGTGATAGCCAATAACATTTCCCTTCATTAAAACTCAGATTTGATTCTATATTTAAGAAAAAAAATATTTTATAAGAATTATTTTATTAATTATATTTGTATTAATATAAATGTTATACATATATATCATATAGTATATTAATAGTATACCTATATGTTATTATTTTAAAAAATATATATTGTACATACAAATTAGAAATGATAAACACATTAATATTATATAATTTTAATATATTAATATATTATATAACAATTTTTAAATAGATTAATATATTAAATAACATTTTTAAATATTTTAATCTTGCTTGAGAAAAAGTTAATAAATTAATCTTGCCTAGGAAAAAATTAATATATTAAATAATTTTTTTATTATATATTATATAACAAATTTTTAAATATATTAATCTTGGTTTGGGGAAAAATAACACAACAAACAACAAACAAAAATATGTAGTGATTAATTAAGAGCAGGTCTTACAAACGAGGCACAATATGTGTATGAAATTAAGACAATGTATGAAGAGGCATCCATGTGGCCCATCCATGCCCTGGTGCATTTGTGGGGCTGGATAGCCGCTACCCTATTCAGCTTAGTCCAAACCAAACTAAGTATATACTTATATCTATTAGTTGTAAAATATTTAGTAATAAGTAGGAAAAAGGGAAGGTTACAACTACAACATAAGTGTGTCTTGATAGTCAATACCAAATATTCTATTAAATGAAGAGGTTAATGGTGTCAAACATTTCGTGCACATTTGGCTTGGCATGCCAATTTTGTGTCCATATCTTAATCCTGTAGTTCAAGATAGGATTAGTGTAATGCTATAGTTAAGTTTTGTTCAATGAAAGTGTATCAAGTCACTTTTATATCTAAGGTTGTTTGTTTTCTTTTTTCTTCTAAATCAAAAGTTTAGAAAGTCTATTTTTTCATATTTTATTAAGTAATTATTATGGTGGTTTTTTAGGTTAGTTTTATTTGCTTGCAATTCAACAAGAGGCAATTTGGTTGGGTGTTCAAGATTTTGGGTGTGCATGATTAATTATAGATCTATTAAATTATCATTAGTTCTTGTTAATAAAAGTGATGAAGTGAAATTGGATGGTTGGGTGTTCAATATTTTGGATGTGAGGGATTACATACATACATACTTACTTATTTACATACATACATGCATACATACATACATACATACATACATACATACATACATACTTACATACTTACATACTTACTTACTTTCATACATGCATACTTACTTACATACATACTTACATACATACATGCATACTTACATACATACATGCATACATACATACATACATACATACTTACTTACTTACTTACTTACTTACTTACTTACTTACATATTTACTTACATACATACATACTTACATGCATACTTACATACATAATTATTTACTTAATTACTTACTTACATACTTACTTATGTACACACATACATACTTACATACATACTTACTTACTTACTTACATACTTAATCCCTTACATACTTACATACTTACATACTTATTTACATACATACTTACATACTTACATACATACTTACATACTTACATACTTACATACATACTTACTCACATACTTTCATACTTACTTACTTACTTACTTACTTACTTACTTAATTACTTACTTACTTACATACATGCATATATAGCTTAGATTTTTAAATGGTTTGAAATATAATGCTTAAGATTATTCATTATGGAGAGTGATTATACATGTCTAATATGATTTTAATGTTCACTTACAAAATATGATTGTTTTCTTTACTGATAGTGATCAAAATATGATTACTTTTTATCTCCTATATATTTAAGGATTTTATTTTTTATAAGGAAACATAAAACTTTGGTAAAACCTATACATTTAATGCCTTATCCACATGCCTTAATTGAGGAAAAAAGGAATTTTATGTTTTTTTAACTTTTTGAGAGCTTCTCAACTTTTTTATTTCCCTATCATCTACAGAAATGTGAATTTCACTACATCTAGGCCAATCATTTATTATAGGAATCGATTTTTTAATTAAGGGCAAAGGGGAAAGAAACTAGTTGAAAACTAATAGTCCCTCTTCATTCACATTGCAAATTAAAATCATGTCAAGAACAAATCTAGCCTTCAAATCATCATTGGGATAAGATATTATATCAATAAAATTGATATAATTATAATACAACCATCGAAAAGCATTGAATTATTTCCCAATACTCATTTTATGTAGTGAAGGGTGTATGTAAACCATAAAAGGTTGTATGTTTTATTTATTCTCAAACATATATAATCTTTAAAAATATAAAGTGCTTCCCATTATGATTCAATAAGATAAATATATTCACCACAAATTAAGTAAGTATGGATAATTTTTAAGAATTCATCCCTTATAATAATGGATGAGTCATGAAAGAAAGGTACTAAGATTGCCCATAAATGGTTTTATTTCCTTACTACCACCATGAAAAAATTCTCCATATATTCATAGAGGATACTTAGAATCATTTATGTTTAATTTTAAAATAATTTTCACTTTCCAATGTTCATGTGTAAAGGATTTTAGGAGGTTTGTAAGAGATCTATAATATTTTTATAGAGGATGGTACTTGATAAAAACACTCTATGATTCATATGCATCCACGTAAGTAAATTTAATATGTGAATATTACAAGATAGCACTCTTAAGATCCAAATCCTAACGTAAAATAACACTTTTATAACATTACATTTGTTGTCATAGTGAGAAATTTATCATAGGTAAGGGGAAATAAGAGAAGGTTTTGTAGATTGACCAAATATCTAGATGAATTTTGAAAGAGGAAATTTATGAGTGTCATGGATTGTAAAAATATTCCCATTAAATTTTGATATTTTTTATCACAATACTTTTAAAAGAAACCATTGGAATTTTATAGCCTAGAGGGATTGAAATGTCTAGGAAATCAAATGAAACCTATAGTAGTATCTACTATCCCACTTGAACATTTTGGAACTATTGGTTCAACTCCACGAGGTGTATATTATAATAAACCACTATTGAGACCCTAAAACTAAAACAAACTAATGTTTTTTATAACATCTCATTTGCTATAATTGTGAAAAATACCATGGGTTAGGGAAATTTGGTGACACTTTTTTTATTTAACCAATTCATATATATATATATATATTGTTGCACAAGCAGTTATCATTGCACCAAAAGATCAACCTATTAATGTCTGATACAACCGCCAGATTTATACAAGATCCAAGATCCACGTGAGGCGGTTAAGCCATGTCGTGAACCCAAGCATTGCACTGCACATCACAAGGAGACCAAGGGAAAAACTCTTGCAATAATCCCCCCAATGTAAGTGAGGGGTTCAAACTTGTGACATTGGCTCTGATACCAATTGTTGAACAGGCAGTTGCCATTGCACCAAAAGATCAACCTGTTAATGCCTGATACAACCACCAGATTTATACAAGATCCACGATCCACAGGAGGTGGTTAAGCCATGTCATGAACCCAAGTGTTGTGCTGCATAGCACAAGGAGAACAAGGGAATAACTCTTGCAACAATATATATATATATATATATATATATATATATATATATATAAAAGATTGATATGTGACATAACTTTTGAGTATGCTCTCATCAAAGTTTGATAATTTTTTACTCTTAAGGATTTTAAGGGACATCATTCTAGGTCAATGTAGCTTGTAAGGATCATGATGCCTAGATAATGAAAAAAATCCTCTACTAGCATGTAAAATACCATCTAGATGTTTTAACACCATTGAATTGGTCCCATGAGGTGAAAATCACAAGATTCACTCTCAAGACCATAAATTGAAGAAAACTAATGCTTTTTTACAATATTGCATTCCCTTACAAGAAAAGACATCATGTGTTGAGGAATTTGAGAGAAGCTTTTATAGATTGACTAAATGACCAACTGAAGAAAATGGTTGCTTTATGGTTTAGGACATAAAAAAACACATTTCACAACATTCATTCAAGGAAAACCCTAGAGATCTAAATCTAATGTACGCAAAGGAGAAAGAGATCTTGCAATAAGGTTTTCCTAAGATCTTATTATAAACTAAAGAGGGGTTCACCACCAAATGACCTAGAAAAGCATATAAAATAGAATAGAAAAGTGAGAAATTAGAAGTGTGCACCTGGGAATCTATAGAGGCTAGGAATGAGCTCTGAAACACTGAAAATACTAAAATTAGGGCACACTAGGACTCATATGTTAGTTTGGGCATATCAGTCCTAGACTAGGGTTTCTAGTCTGGAACAAGTTTCTAACAGTGTAGATTCAAGATCTACAAAAATTTAAAAAAAATTCCTGTAGTTGGACTCATACGCCACTTCTCGTGTATCAGTCCCATTCCACCTTTTTGGGAATTCAAAGTTCAAATCTATGCTCCAACCTCTACTCTTCCCTTCCAAACTAATTTCTGGATCCAAACCTGTAAAAAGACCTACAAAACATAATATAGACTTGATTTTCTTATGGGGGGTTTGCCTCGGTTGACAGGTTGTCATTAGGTCCTAACACTTTAGTGAATAAACACCTCAATATATCGATCGGGCAGTGTCCAATGGTTGTATGCAATAGAGGACATCTCGACTTATCTCTTTTAAAGCACTAATCTACTGAATAAAAATTCTAATCTAAAGGGCCTCTAATCTAGAAAGCAAGAAAATAACTCAAATCAGAAGATAGAAAACTAAGAATCTAAAAAGCATCACCATTAAACTAGAAAGCATGGAAATGATTAACCTAAAGAATGCGTAAATTGTTGAAGAGGTAAAGCATGTAAAGAAATTAAGAAACATTTATCTACTGCAGAGAATCACAAGCTAATTGCTAATCATAAAACCATTAATAAAAAATCAACTGAAGAAAGGTGCTCCAGACATTCAAATGCTAAGCTCAAAAGCTACAGACTCAATTACAACCTGTAGGCTTGATACTAATAGTATAACATGTATGAATGGAAATAAAATGCAAATGCAAATGCAACTTCTATTCTATCAAAGGAAAATGCAGAATAGGAAACAAATACTTATCTATCTATTTCTAAGCCTCAAGTAGCCAGCTCGTGGGTGTATCTACTGCTACTTTAGATTACATGCACTGGAAAATCCTTTCTATTACTTTATTCCATAGATGCATCCATATTACACAGTAATTCAAAGGAAGGAAAAAAAACTCATATTCATATGGCAGTTTTTACTCAAAAGACAAATTGACAGCATAACGATCATCTTCTTCTCATTATTTGTAACAGTTACATATTTATATGAAAAATGACTAACAAAAATCCTATTTTTCAGTCGATCAAGTCTTTCAACAGATCCCATAATAAAAGGGACTTATGATCCCATGATACAAAATATTAAAGAGGCTTCGCATGAGCCATAAAGTCTTTGAAACTAAAAAATAATAGAATTATAAAATTTTGGCCAAAACGTGTGCTCCTAGCATTCCGACGCCCTCTCGCTGGTTTTCAAAAGTATGAGACCCGCATTCATTTCCCTTCTGACTAGAATGGTGAATTGTGGTGGATTTTACCTGTGAAATACTCAAGACTAAACCATTAAATTAGCATAATTTAGTTTAATTTAATCAACTCCAAGAAATAAGTTTGTACGATTATTCATAGAAAGGAAAGAAATTATTTTTCCTAAAGGTAATCAATTGGCAGAGTAATTTGGGCTGGAAGGTTTATATTTGTATATTGAGGCCATTATGTTGATGAGGTTATTTTTACCTCATCATTTCCTCCCCTTCCTAATTCTGATTAGGTCCTCCCGCTCTCTGATATGCCCCCTATCCATCATTTCTCCTATTCATTTCCTCATATTTAGCACTAAGATCATACACATCATCTGCCTCTGTGCCCAATATATCTTGATTCCTTAAGAATCCTTGATGAAAAGTGACCCTTTGTTTCCATCTGGAAAAAATATCTTCACTTTCGTCCAAGTTGGTGTATACTAAAGGCGGTGGGGAAAGAAGAAAGGGAGGTTGGTACCTCATACCAATCCAATTGGTCTTAAAGTCCTTCAGAATTTTGATCAAAGTTGTTGCTCTTCCATAGGACCATCTTATATTGAGAGGTGAAATTATTTCCCTCTTTTTGAGATGCATTGGAAGAGGGGTGTACCTTTCTTCACATGCATGCCATGTTGGTCCTATTAAATGTGGCCCTTGTTATTTAAATTAATCTTGACACACCCTGAGGTTTTTATCGTATTTGACCCGTGCTTCCTATTTACTTTTAACACCCAAAAATTGTTTCTTGAAAGAGAGAGGCTTCCTATGAGGGTATCTTATTTGCAACCCTACAATATTTTATGCCTGAGCATACTCTCTTGATCTGTCTTTCCAGTGAATTTGGTTTCTCATAGTGGATAGGAATGATCTTAATTCTGATTGTCCTACAAAGAGGTTAATAAAGAAATCTGTATACTTTTCTAGGAGAAAATTGTGAACAAAGAATTCACACAGCAAATTCTGTTGTTTAGGGAGTAACTCAACAAATATTTTTACAAATTCCTTGACATTAGGGTCATGAGGCTGGTTTTGGTGAATTCTTTGCAATTTCCATCTCAAAAGTTGCTCATTAAGAAACATGGAGTAAAACCTAGATGGTCTTCTACAGGCTAGTAGCAATTCACCAATTTCATAGGCATCTTGCTTACCCCTATATGCCTGATGGAAATATTCTTTTAACATGACTAACTCCCTCTTTCACCTATTTTCAAATTCTACATCTTTCAAAAGGTAACAATGCTCTATCCATATCATAAGCATTTGGGGAATACATACCTAGAACCAATCTATAACAATAGGTTCAGTTTGTGTCCCTTTTGATTCCATAATTGGTTTAGTATCACTCTCCTGTAAACTTTGTTCTAGCTCCACAATTCTACTCATGGAGGCATTCAACTCAGTTTCCTGTCAATTATTTTCTTCTTCAAAGGCACTAAATAATTGCATAAAATTATTTTTAAAATCTAGAATACATTTTTCTTTTTCATACAGAGGATCCTGATTCTACTTACCCTATAGATTAAATTGCTGGATTTGGAATTGCAGCTGCTCAATAAGCTTGTCTTTTTCCTCCAGTTGTGCAGTTAATTTTGCAATTTCCTAATTCCTTTTATGGACAATAGCAATGTACACCTCCATTTCTTCTTTTTGTTGATTAATTTGTGCTTTTCCATCCTACAACCTGGCCCTTAGCCCTTCAATTTCTATCTTTGGTTTTTCTAATTCTTCATTTCTCTGACTGGATTCTTTGTCCCCTGTGTCCACAGAGAAGGATATGTGAGGGATTTCTTCATCAAATTGAGGCACATTTTCCTCTTTTTTGTCTTCAATAAGGGATGAATGAGGCACTTCTTCCACTTTTTCATCAATATGGGGTGCATTTTTTGTTTCAATGCTCTTAGGAAGCACTTCTTCTACTGCATTCTCAATATCAGGCAAACTTCTTTCTTTAGTTTCTTTAGGTAAGGAGGAGTAAGGAATTTCTCTATCCATATGAGGTCTGTCTTCTTCTTCATCAGTATCCGTAGAGAAAGATGTATGAGGAGTTGCATGAGGAACTCTTTCTATAAATTTAGGTATACTGTCCAACTTGTCAAGGAAGGATGAGAATCCTCCTACAAGTTCATCTTCATTTTGTTCTGAGTGCGATGATTGTGCTTTCTCCCCTTCCTGCTCTTAAGGTGAGAGGGTTTCTTTGTCCTCTTCCTAGGGAAGTTTCTCCTCTTGCTTTCCCGTATCTTCAATTTCCTCATTATCAGGTGGACTATCAATTTCTACCACCTTTATTGGAGTCTTGACCTTTTTCTTTTTTGAAGTACTGCCTATATCTTGGGGTTCAATTTCACCGACCCCTAAAGATAACCGTTTACTCCTTCGTAGAGGAGGGGTTATTTGAAAAACAACTTTACTTCATTTCTTTTTCTTTCGAGGGGGATCCTCATCTTCTCTGGAATGCATAATCCCCACCTCCTCTTCTTGTCCTAGGGTTTGTAATTCACCTAGAAAGGATTATAGCACATCACCACTAGGAGCCGTGGAGGTATATTGGGAGTAAAGGCCACCTAATGCCTCTGAGGAGGGTTCTTCTGTAGATTACTCATTTTTTTTAGAGGATTCCCCTTCCTCAAATGACCTCCCTGGCTCTTCATTTTCAAATTTCTATAGGAACCTTTGCCACTTCTTCTTTGGCTTATTACATAAATGATATTTACATATTAGTTGTATCAAACCATGATGTTTAAGGGGCCCTATCCCAATTTTATACTTTTCTATCATAGAGGTGACTAAATGGTAGAGAAAGGCTAGCAAATTTACCCTAAGGGTAGGGTCCTTAATGTCGTGGCATAAATGAGTCAACAGGCGAAAAGGGGGTCCCACTACTATAGTCATTTGTCGCTCACAAGTGAAATACTTTATAATCTAGCCTACAACAGATCTCCAAGGTTCTGGAATAGACATTATATGAACTCCCTTATTTTGCCCCTTGGTGCTTATGGTCAGTACAGGTTGGGGTTCCCCTCCCCTATGGAACAAATCTATTAACTTTTTATAAGGGGTGTGGTTATTTTCATTCAAATGAATCCCTTTATTTTTAATACCAGAAAGATGAGCAAGGACTTTCGTACTTACCTAGAATGACTTTCTGCACACCATAGTCTTCCCATCTGCAAAATTCTCAATGAATTCCTTTACCAGCTGCTCTATGTACCCTTCGAACTATTTCATGAAATCCATCCATCCAACTCTTTGAAATAAAGTAGCTATATTGCTTAATGCCAGCAATGGCACTATAGAATTTGGCTTATACTTTTTCTTATTGCCTCCCATCTCCTTTTCTTCTTGGTAAAAATTTTCAGAACCCTGAAATGCTTGGTTCTCTAAATTACAGATAGAGAGAGATTTTTGTGTTGATATACTCGATGGGAAAATAATTAATTACCAGCTTTCTTATCACCTTATTGTATCATTATGATGGCTCTCCATAGGGAATTACAATAGCTGCCATACTTTCACTAATCATGTAATGGGGCACAAGTTTCAAAATTACAAGGGGAATAGATCATGCCAATTAATTATCCTTTATTCAAAAAAATACTAGCCCTTCTAATAAATTAATTCACACATACCTTAGGTGTTGTCTTTAGATTAAACGTCACTTACCTGTGCTAACGCAATTGGATAGTTATATGGTTGGCGAAGGTGGCAGCAGATATTAATGGCATGGATGGGATGGTTGGAGTCATGATGGAAATTATTATGACAAAAAGGGTGTCAATAATTTTATTTATTGTGGAAAGATTTGATATGGTGGAGTGATCATAAGGGAGCAGATCTCATAGTGGCATTAAGGAATGGGCATGCATAGAACTTAGGAAAGATATGAGAAACTTTGAAAAATAAAATTTATACAAAAAGTCAGAACATTATCGAGTAATGTCACCGAAGGAGAGAAGAAGAGAGTTACATAATTATTTAGAAAGATGTCATCGGAATAGAGTAACCTAATTGAGGATTTTGGAGCATCGCTGAAAGATGCAACCGAAGCAACAACCAAAATTTATGGAGCATCATCGAAAGATGTAGCTAGAGCAGCAACCAAAATTTCCTAAGCATCCAAACAAAATTCCAAAGCATCCAAGCATCATTCTGGAGTATCGCTGAAAAGATGCAGCCAGAAGAGAAACAATAGAATTTTGGAGCATCACTAAAAAGATGCATCCAGAAGAGAAACAATTGAATTCCGAAGCATTGCTGAAAAGATGCAGCTGGAAGGAAGAAGATTGTGACACTTTGGCCTTGACTTTCTAGAGCACCATTGGATGATGCGTCAAAATGAAAGATCAGGATGGGCTGCAGAGTCAATCTAATTTGTAGGTTCTGGAACATTGTAGCAATAAGTCTAGAGCATCAAAATAGTAATTCTGGAGCACCCCAGTAGGGTGCATCAGAATTGGGCTCGCCACAAGATGAAGTCCTACAAGATGTAAACAAAACTTTAGCCAAGTCCAAATGATGGAGTTGATGAGAAAATTGAAGAAATTTTCAAAAATATATAGATATTTTTTATTATTATTATTTTATTTTATTTTATTTTCTCAACACTATATTAACCTTGCCTCGACAGAGTCAATGCAGTGGATTTCTTCCTACGTTTCTACCATTTTTGTAAACTCTTCTTTGTTAACAAGTTTATGGTAAATGTGTAGTCAATGCCCATTAACTAGAAGAGTTCAGGTGTCACCATCAATTGGTTTTAATTGGACTGAACCATTAGTAAACACTTCAAAAATCTCATATGGTCCAAGCCAGTGTACCTAAGTTTCCCTTGATGGTCCTTGTATTTGGAGTAGAACAACAATGCCCAATCCCCAGTATGGAATTCTTTCTCTTTGATGTGTTGTCATGCCAAACCTTACATTGTTGTTGGATCAATTTAGTCTGATGGATGACATCCAGACAAAGCTCATCTAGTTCACTAAGTTGTAAGACTCTCTCAATTTTTAAAGATCCATGCCCAATTCCATGGCTGTCCTAAGGGTTTGGAGCTCGAATTCAATGGGAAAAAGGGGCTTCTTCCTGAAGACTAACTCATAGGGGCTATGGCCAGTGGTTGACTTCCAGGTCATGTTGTAGGCCCAAACAACTTCCAGTAGTTTCCTAGCCCAATCTTTCCTTCCCGAGGAGACCATTTTTGTCAAAATATTTTCCAGTTCCCTGTTCGTGACCTTGACTTGTCTATTTGCCTGTGGGTGGTAGGGTGAGGACTTTTTGTGACTTAATTGGAAGTGATTTGTGAATGTCAATAGGACTTGGGACATAAACTGGGGGCCTTGGTCTATAACAATTGTTCTTGGGGCCTCGAATCTAAGAAAGATTCTATTATAAAGAAAGTTAGCTACCTGCTCTTCCCTAGCAATGCGTAGTGCTTGTACTTTTTCCCACTTAGTCATGTAATTGATATAGACTAGAATATACTCTTTTCCTTGCGAAGGGGGATCTATAGGGCCAATAAAATCCAATACCCATTTCTCAAATGGTTCAAGGACTACCTGAGGCTATAGGGGCATTTCATTGGATGCAGTTGGTCTTCCCATTCTTTGGCATTCATCACACCTGCGAACGTAATTCTTGATATCCTTATGCATTGAAGGCCAATAGTATCTTGGTTCCAGGATCTTATGAGTTGTCCTTTTAGCAGAATAATGCACTCCAGAAGGGTCATCATGGCAGGCCCTAAGGATATTATAGGTCTCATCTTCCCTAACACATCATCACAAAACCATATTGGGTCTGCACCAAAACAAGATTCCATTAATCCATTTAAAAGGGGCACTTTGTCTAACGAGGCGTTTCTTTTGTTTTGCTAAGAAATGACGTGGCACCTCTGAGGTGGCTAAGTAGTTTGCAATATCAATAAACCAAGGAGTTTCAATGGAGATGGCGAACAGATTTTCATCTGGGAATTCATCCTGTATCGAAGCACAGTCACCATCATGTTTAATCTGAGATAAGAAGTCTGCAACTATGTTGGACTTCCCTAGTTTACCAACAATTGTCACATTAAACTCCTGGAGGAGTAACCACCTAATTATCCTTGCATTTACCACCAATTTATTCATGAGATATTTGATGGCTGCATGGTCTGTGTGCATTGTAACCTTATATCCGGTAACATAATGTCTAAATTTCTTAATGGCATGCACTATAGCCAAGAATTTCTTCTCTGTTGTGGTGTAATTCTTCTCTGTTGGCATCAATTTTTTTTTGATAAAATATATAGCATATTCCCCTCCATTCTCATCTTCTTTCCCTAGAACTACTCCAATGGTATCATCAGACGCGTCGACATAAATGTGAAATGGTAGGTTCCAGTTAGGTCCTTGAAGGACAGGTGCAGAGGTGAGTTTTTCTTTAATAATTTCAAATGAGGACTGACACTCAAGTGTCCAAATGAAGTTAAAAATTTTCTGAAGGAGAGAAAACATTGGGGCTGCGATTTTGCTAAAGTTTTCTATGAATCTTTGGTAGTATCTAGCATGCCCTAAGAAACTCCTGACATTAGTCTGAGTCTTCGAAATCTCAAATTATTGTATGAATTTAATTTTCTTGGGATCAACCTTAATCCCTTCAACTAAAATATGATGTCCTAGCACTATCCCTTGTTCCACCATGATTAAGCATTTCTCGTGATTGAGGGACAACCGATGATCCTCACACCGCTTTAACACCTTGTCTAGATTTGTGAGAGCTTCATCGAAAGTTGAACCGTATACAGTGAAATCATCCATATAGAATTCCACACACTCATTTACCAACTCAGCAAATATAGCTAGGATGGCCCTTTGAAAGGTGGCAGGAGCATTACATTGCCCAAAGGGAAGAACCCCATATGCAAATGTTCCCCAAGGGAAAGTAAAGGTCGTCTTATCCTAGTCTTTTGCTACTACCTATATTTGGCTGTATCCACTAAATCCATCCAAGAATGAAAAATATTTTCTACCAACCAAGTTATCCCCAACACTTGGTCCACAAATGGCAGGGGAAAATAATCTCTACGTGTTGCTTTGTTAAGCTCCCTATAATCTACACATACTCTCCACTTCCCATTCTTCTTTGGAACTACAACCAAGGGTGACACCCACTTGCTGTCAGAAATTGGGTAGATAAATCCTACTTGCAAGAGTTTCTCAATCTCAGTTTTAACAATGTCTTTAAGAGTAGGATTGAGTCTCCATTGTGGTTGGTGAACAGGGCGAACATCCTCAGTATAGATATGGTGCATGCACACACTAGGATGTATTCCTCTCATATCTTTATAATCCCAGGTGAACACTTTAGATCTATTCACCAGGATATCAAACAATCTTTGTTCTTCCGTCTCAGTCAACCAACTATTGATGTTCAAGGTTCTTCCTGGTAGCAACTCAATGGTTTTGACTCTAGGATAATTGGATGTGACAGTGTGAATGGGCCTTTCTAGTGTGTTAAGTGGACAGCTGTGTGGGATAGTTTTATGAAGCCTAGCAACATCTGCAAAGAAATCACAAGTTTTTGGAACTAAATTCATCAAAGGGAAAGGAAATCTAATAAACTTAGCATCATCAAATTCTACTTGATCTGTGTTAATTGGGTTTCCAAGGATTTCTTCTACATCTGACATCTCTTCACTACTGGAGTCTATTGCAATACTTCCCACGTCGTTCTCTAATTCTTCCTCTAATTCTTCACTATGTTGTTTAATGACTACCATGGCCAGTGAAGCCAAGTTTTCCTGTCCAATAGGACTTTCTAGTTCATCAACCCATACTTTTTTATGTTCAGCAGGCTTGAAAGGAGGGTACAAGAACAACTATTTGCTATTGGTTCCATGGGAGATTGTCATTCCTCCTTTCCTGTAGTCAATTTCGGCTACAACAGTAGCCAACCATGGTCATCCCAAAATTATTGGATAACTATCTTTGGGTGTAAGGGATTCAATTATCTAGAAATCCATTGGATATTCCCATCCATCCACTTTAACAAGAATGGTCTCAATGATGCTCTTGGGAATAGCTATGGATTGGTTTTCCATCTATAGGACTATAGTTGTGGGGCGTAGATCAATGAGGCCCAATTTTTCCATCACATCAATAGTCATTACGCTAATGGTTCCTCCAAGGTCCACTAAAGCGTTGGGTATTGCTACCCCATTAACTGTTACTATTATAAGTAGACTTCTTGGGTCATCATATTTTGGAGCAGTAACTATTCCTGCTAACAAATCAGCTAGGTACCCATTCATATGAATAGTGTTAATTCATTTTGGCTTCCTCCCTGGAGTTTTGATGCACAACTATTTAATCAACTAGTTTAACTCGAGGATCTCTTTAATTGCTTGTAACAAGGGAACTTCTATAGAATATCATTAAATTTCCTGTATCAGTGTAGTTTCTATAGGTGATGTTGTTTCCAAAGCATCTTTCACCAGGATTGGTTTCAATTGCTCCAAAAAAGGGGCTTTGGTTTTTTATTTAGTTGTGGACATTTCCAAAGATTTAGTTGGAGACTGACCCTCCTCCTCCTAAGGTAGTTCAACAACTCCTGCTAAAGATGGCGGATTGGTTTCATGTTGTGTAGTGTCTAGGGTTTGTTCTATGGGCATGGGTGTTATTGTTGTTTCCTCAACAGACTTCTAGATAGGTTCATCTATGATTTCTTTGATAGTCGGCTACGAAAGTGTTTTACTAGACCTTAACTATAGGTTTCCACAGTGTATTGCATTGAGTCCGATGACATTATCTTGTTCGGCAGAATACACTGGAGTGTTCAAATGATTGTTCTTTGGATTAGGGACTGGTTGCGCCAGAAGTGGTAGTTGGTTAACTTGTTCAGTTTGCTGAGTGTTTTGGGGAGGTGGCAAGAGAGTTTGTTGGGTAGGAATTCTCCTGGGACCAGAATAGAACTGATGTTGGGGTTGATTCCATTGAGGAATAGAATTTTGAGGGTACCACTACTGTTGAGACTGGTTGGGTCACTAAGGGTTACCCCAAGATTGGTTTGTCCAGTCTGGTGGTCCCCAAGGATATGTTCCCCAGTTAGAGGGTACTAGTGGTGGTGCCTGAGGCCAGGGCATTTCCCATTGATTATTTTTCCAATTTGGTTAGGGTCGCTAGTTAGGATTGGAATTCTAGCCATAAGAGAAATTACCTCCCATTCTCTGGTTGACAACGTTCACTTCTTCCTTGACTGGAGTTGTTCTTTTCTTGGAATTTTTGATGGAATTTAATAGTTCACATTGATCAATTGGGTGGGGTGATTCTTGTCACATACCTGAAAAATGTCAATCTTGTCAACTTTGTCCAAGGGACACTCTCTTAGCAAATGTTTGTTTTGACACCTAGGGCAATAAATAGACAAAGTCTCAGGATTTCTGGTTTTAGCCTTGATGCCATCTAAGGTGGTGTTTAGTTGGACAAGAATGTCGGTCTTGAACTTGGCCAGTTCCTTACAAAGCTTATTTATGTCATTATAACCATGTAAGGGGGTGAACTTCCAAATCCCAGTCTCAATTAGGACATGTCTCCTTTTCCCATTAAGTCTAAGCTCCTCTGAGCTTCATTGTCAAGACCTTTGATAAATAAGGTCTTTAAAATATCGAGGCTTATAATTTCCCCACCATAATGCTTGGACAAGATGATAAACCTATCTAGGTAGTCCTCTAAACTTTCATCCTCATTCTGCCTTATTTTGAATAGTTCTTCTTTCTTATCACTCACCCTACAGTAACTCTGATATTTCTCCAAAAAGACGGTCTCCATTTCTTCCCAGGAGGTTATCGACTGAGAAGCTAACCCCATAAACCATCGCATAGCTGAGTGTTTCAGAGTTGAAGGGAAAAGCTTTAGTTTCTGATTATCATTCTTGTAGTCATAGGTTTAACACAAGAATTTGAATTCAAATAGGAATTGATCAGGGTTGTTAGTAGACAAGCCTCGAAAGGTTGGTAAGAAGGCTGGTGAGATATTTTTCATTGTCATCTCATCATCTGCATTAATAGCAATAGGATAAGTGAATGTGTGTGGTGGAGCGTTATCATTGTTGTGGTTGTTGGCAGTGTTTCTTTGGTCACCCATGTTGTTGGAGGGAATGTGATCCTCTTCCACAATTTTCTCAGTAGCACAAGGTTCAAAGGTTTGCAAAAGAATATGCTCTTCAACCACTATTTGTTCTCTTTCTACAGTATGTGGGAACGTCTCAGGTTGACCCTGTTCGGTAAATTTCGCAGTAAGTTCTTGGTCTGAGTTTCCTTCTTCTCTGCTAGTTGTTAGTACATCGACTGGGGGGTTTTTGGTATGAATCTCCCATGGTGGCCTCATTTCCTGACCATGCAGAAAAAAGCCAAAGGATTGTTTCTATCCTTAAGAGAGGTATTCAATATATCTCCTACTAACACTAGAAAAAGGGCATCCTTGGCAACGACGCCAAAAAGTGACAGGTTGTCATTAGGTCCTAACACTTTAGTGAATAAACACATCAATATATCGACCAGGCAATGTCCAACGGCTGTATGCAATAGAGGACATCACGACTTCTCTCTTAAGCACTAATCTACTGAATAAAAATTCTAATCTAAAGGGCCTCTACTCTAGAAAGAAATAAATCATCTATCTAGAAAGTAGGAAAATAACTCAAATCAGAAGAAAAAAAACTAAGAATCTGAAAAAGCATCATCATTAAACTAGAAAGCATGGAAACGATTAACCTAAAGAATGCGTAAATTGCTAAAGAGGTAAAGCATGTACAAAAATTAGGAAACATTTATCTACTGCAAAGAATCACAAGCTAACTAATAATCATAAAACCATTAATCAAAAATCAACTAAAGAAAGGTGTTCCAGACATTCAAATGTTAAGCTCAAAAGCTACGGACTCAGTTACAACCTGTAGGTTTGACACTAACAGTATAACATGTACGAATGGAAATAAAATGCAAATGCAACTTCTATTCTATCAAAGGAAAATATAGAATAGGAAACAAATACTTATCTATCTATTTCTAACCCTCGAGTGGCCAGCTTGTGGGTGTATCTACTGCTACTTTAGATTACATGCACTAGAAAATCCTTTATGTTACTTTATTCCACAGATGCATCCATATTACACAGTAATTCAAAGGAAGGCAGAAAAACTCATATTCATATGGTTTTTTTTACTCAAAAGACAAATTGATAGCATAACGATCATCTTCTTCTCATTATTTGTAATAGTTACATATTTATATTGAAAACAGCTAACAAAAATCCTATTTTTAGGTCGATCAAGTCTTTCAATAGATTGCCCATAATAAAAGGGACTTGTGAGCCCATGATATACAATATTTAAGAGGCTTCACATGAGCCATAAAGTCTTTGAAACTGAAAAATAACATAATTATAAAAGCTCAGCCAAAACGTGTGCTCCTAGCATTCCGACACCCGCTCACTGGTTTTCAAAAGTATGAGACCCGCATTCATTTCCCTTCTAATTGGAATGGCGAATGGTGGTGGAGTTGACCTAAGAAATACTCAAGACTAAACCATTAAATCAGCATAAGTTAGTTTAATTTAATCAACTCCAAGAAATAAGTTTGTACGATTATTCATAGAAAGGAAAGCAATTATTTTTCCTAAAGATAATGAATTGGCAGAGTAATTTGGGCTAGAAGGTTTATATTTGTATATTGAGGCCATTATGTTGATGAGGTTATTTTTACCTCATCATCGGTCAAACCCCTAGTTTGGTAATTAAACCTTGATAGAAACAATGAATCTTGAATAAAAATGTGAACATAAACCCTAACCTTAAGTGTGTTTAAGATTAGGAAATTAGAAATGCAATGTAACCCTATTCTATTGTGTTAGAATGAGATGCAAGAATGAAGCATATACATGAAAGACTCACTTTGAGAGATCCCTAATCACCCAATGAGTCCTAATAATGCATGTACCTTCCTTAGGCTGAATATAGAATGATAATGGAGGATGGAATCACTTAGGAAACAAGTCATTAGGCTTGTCTTGATGGCTAGTTGCATCTCCCCAACCTAGAATCCATCATGATTCACCATAGGCAGCCATAATCAACCCTTGACAATGCTATATCTAGAATGAAAGTGAGCTTGAAGACCTACAAAATCAAAATAATGCTACTCCAAGGCTTCAACTTTGTTGATTACTTGTTCTTGAATGCTCTTGTGAAGAATGCTTGAATACTTGTAGATGTTTAGATCTTGAAATTGCTCTCTGTAGATTACTGCTTAGATGAAAAATGACTTTAGAAGCTTTTTTATATAGGTATTACACCTAATTTACCGTTACTTAGACGTCAAATGTTGACATCAACCAAAAATTGGATTTCTTGCTCAAACCCTAAAAAGGGCCCAAATGGAACCCATACGCCACTCCTGGCATATGAGTCCCACCTAGGGGGACTCATACACCAGGAGTGGCGTATGAGTCCCACCCTAGTTTTTCGGGGTGGGTTGTTAAAATTTTCAATGCTTTTGTGGATTTTGTTAGGTTTTTAGTTGAAATAGAGGGTCTTAAGGGCCTATTAATGATGAATTAAAGGGTAATTAATGCAAGGGTACTAAAATAGGTCCATATTAAATGAGAAATTGCACTATCTCCAAGAAGGGAGTATAATTTCCATCATTACATCTAGCCCCTACTTTAGCACCCATATGACTCTACGTGCATATGTAAGCTAAAGGAATCCTAAACAATGAACTTGATTTCAAAAAAGGATACTCATAATGTGGGAGAATGAAGCCCCCACTATAGCTATTTACAAAACCACAATGTTAGGAACTGCATCTTGTAACACAAATTCTTTATTTGTCCAAAAATCCTCTTATCTAACTTGTAGAAATCAAATTCTAGGGTAGATGTATGCCCCCCCTTGATTCCACTTGCTTTATGGAGGTGGAATCAAGGTAGCAGTCTAACCACATTGAGCTAGATAAGTTGTATCATAGGGTATTTCCAAGTACCATACCACATAGTGATAGACATTTGATGAGAACAGGAGTGGAATCACGATTCCAACACAACAAACGATGTCAAAAATGGAGTTTTATAGCCCCCGTTATGCTAGTTTGAATTAAAAAAGCACTTTTTAACCCTAATATAATAAAACCCTAATTTTTACATATATAAGAGTAAAAATTGAAGTAATTTATAATTATTTTATCTTTTACCTTCTTGTAGTTTGACTTTGTTGAAGAGTAGGTGAAAATGTTGAGCCAACCAGAGTATAGGCCCCCAAGACTTGATACACTACGGGAGGAGGTAGTGCAAGGTGACCTTTAGCACCAGGTGAGTTGATTTTCTATACCTTAGCTTTGTTTTTTATGCATTTAATTTATATCTTACATATTTCTAGGTTGATTTAGGACCCTGGAAGAAAAGTTTGCAAAGTGTCCCCTTTTTTTTGCAAAGTGTCCCCTTTTTCGCAAAGTTTCCCCTTTTGTTGCGAAGTGTACCACTTTTTTGCAAAGTGTCTCATTTCTTCACAAAGTGTCCCAAAACATGGCAAACGAGGGTCCAATTGCCCATGAGTGGGGAGATCCATCTCCCATTCGTGTTACCAGATCACAGTCGGCAGCCGCAACATGCACCAACACCCATGAGCACAAAGAGGCTAGCACATCCTCCATGCCTCCTACATAGGATGAGGCTATCTTTACATAGCTAGCTAGAGACCTAGGTAATGCCATTTTATTAATGATTATGCTTATAATTTAATGATTATGCTTTGAATTTTCATATATATATATATATATCATGATGTTTACTGATTAGCTTTATAATTTCTATCTTGTAGGTGTTGTGAGAGATTTATAGGACCTCTACCAACAGGTCACTACAGAGATGGTTCCCCCCATTCTTAGAGATGAGGCTATAAAGTGCATGCCCCCACCCATCGTGGAGTGGGATGGAGATTTGTTCAATCCTTATGTCAGAGTAAGGGTAGCATATGAGGGTGCTACTAGGCACACAAACTGAGTCAAGGCTGCCTATGAGGAGATCTGATCATCTCGAGGTCCAACAAAGGTCGAGATACTCCATGCAAAGGTAGCCAACACTGGGAGGTGATTGGATGAGCACATGGTCTACATTATGCTCTGGATGCACATGTCAATTCGCAATCACGATCGCATACCATTGTCTCCTAACGGACTATCTCTAGATAGAGGTGATCACCAGATCCCCAGGGATCTAGCAAGCACATACCACATTAGCATTGTATATATTGATGACATGTACTTGAAACTTTGGGATAAATATGATCATTTTATGTTTGGTTATTTATTTTTATGTGTTTAATGTTAAAAGGCAATGTGATTTATCAAATAATCTTTGTAAGACTATTTAATAAAAATCTCCATGATTTAATATGCTTTGGGTGATCCCATAATAGTTGTTTACAATTTTGGCCAACATTATTATTTTTAACTAAATCTTCACATTCGGGCACCTATAGCTAAACTGTGAGGTTTGAAGATGATGCAAACTTAGAGTCTCATCAAATTTTTCTATAGATTCTAAAATAATTTTTCAAAATTTTTGGAATCAAATTGCTTTTCCATCTCCCATGAAAATTGATTTTTTAAAAACAACATTTTTAAAAGTGTGTTAATAATGCATAAATTATAAAGGATAAAATTCTAATTCTTTCAAATTTAGATTTGTGACTTTGATATCTAGTGCTTCCACTTGGTTAGATAGGTTTTATTGAATATTTTTTCCTTAATCAAGTTTCAAAGTCAAACAAATTACAATTCGACCATATAACGCGTTTTTTTGTATATGTCAAAATTTAATTTAATTTTTTTGTTGGATCAAAGACTTCAATATATGGTGCACTCATATTTTTAAATTTTTGATAATCTTCTATTTTTCCACATGTGAAGAACAAAGAAATTCATTTTCGATGAAAAACCTATGTTTAATAAAACTTAAAAAACAAATACATAACAAAACCAAAACAGATGAAATTGAATAGCATGAAACCTAAAGTAACCACCTAAAACTTAATTTAAATAATTACTTTATTAGATCTAATTAAAACTATTCTAGTTTTCCTTAGATGCCACATTGTGATTAAGTATGTTATGCTAAATTAACTGCACCTATTATCTAATTAAAGAACATTAAATGCATGTAAGGATCTAATCTAACATAACACATAAGATGAACCTAAATAGCATGAAACCTAAAGTAACCACCTAAAACTTAATTTAAATAATTACTTTAGTATTCAAGACACACAAATAATTGTTTGTCAAGAATGAAGCAATGCGAGAGCATATAGAATGTCATCTACTAACTCTAACATCACTACTTTATCATCCACACTATTCAAGAAGATTAGACATAATACTGGTGCAAATGTGTGGTATTTATAGGTTCTTTAAGAGGTGTACCATCCATTTTTGTTAATGTATATGCTCTAGACCCATAGCTTTCATCAATTATATAAGGTCCTAACCAATTAGGGCTGAAATTTCCTTTTTCTATCGGGGTAGCATTGACATTACGTTGATTCCCACATAACACCAAATTACCTTTATTAAATGAACGCGGTATGACATTATCATTGTAACTACGAGGCATGCTTTTAGAATATGATTGAAGGTGCTCAAGAGCGTTAATGCACTGTTCATCGAGCATTTCAAGCTAATGAAAATGTTGTTCTTTATAAGTATTATCATCAATAATTCCTTGAAGAGTAATTCTTAATGAAGGAATCTCTAACTCCAAGGGCATTATCACCTCGAATCTGTAGACAAGGTTATAAAAGGGTATTCCCAATTGATGCTCTAACATTCATACGATATTCCCATAACACATATGTTAGCTACCTATGCCAATATTTATTGTTTTTGCTTATTATTTTCCTTAAGATTTTCTCAAGGGTTCTATTAGTTGATTCAACTTGACCATTAGATTTTGGGTAGTAGGGTGTTGAAAAGCGATGTTGTATGTGAAATGTTTCTAAGAACTTCTTCACATCCTTATTCTTAAATGGTGTCCCATTGTCCGAAACTAAAGTGGAAGAAGTTCGAAGTGAGCAATAATGTGTTCCAATATGAAATGACATATTACATTGGCAGTTGTCGAATGAAGGGGAATTGCTTCCACCCATTTCGTGAAATAATCTGTTGAAATAATTATAAATGTATGTTTGGCAGAGGAGGGGGTGAAATTTTTCCAATGATATCCAAGCCCCACACTGAGAAAGGAAAAATAGGAACTTGTGCATGAAGCTCAGAAGTAGGAGTGTGAATCATTTTTCTATGTTCTTGACATTTGGGACACTTCTTGACATATGCAAAGCAATCTTGTTCCATATTCCTCTAATAGTATCCTATACAAACTAACTTTTGAACTAATGATCTTCCTCCAAAATGTCCTCCACAAGCACCTGCATAGGCTTCCTCAAGTGCTATGGGGATTTTAGACTGTTTAAGGCATCTAAGGAAGAGACCATCAAAGGAACTCCAATATAACACATTGGCTATAATTATATACTCAGATGCGAGTTTATGAAGGTGGGCTCTAGAATTCTTAGTTGTCAGCCAAGGAAAGGTACTATTTTTTAAATTATTAAATATCGGTGTGTACCATTCACTAGAGCTTTCCATGGTGATTGCTAATACTTCATATGCTTTAGAATCAATTGATGGTTTCATAATTATATGGAAAAAAAATGTGAAATCTTTTGAAGGATCTTGAGGAGATATCAAAGAAGCCGCACTCACCATTGCATTTGCATGTTGATTATCTTTCTGTGGGATGTTGTCAATGGTAAATGAATCAAACTTCTCTATTCATTGTGAGATCCTTATATTTTGATAGTTTTTCATGCTTCACTTTATATTTTTCATTTATTTGTTTAATGGCTAATTGTGAATCACCAAATATTTTAATGTCTCAGGCTCCCAAAGTTAAAGTGGTGCATAATCCAACAATTAACGCTTCATACTCTGCAATATTGTTTGTGCATAGGAAATTTAACTGATATGATAAGGGAATAGGTTTTCCTCTAGGAGGAGCTATTATAACTCCTGTGTCAGAGCCTGTTTTGCACTTAGATCCATCAAAATATAATTCCCATGTATTTTCATGTTCCTGAATAGTCAACACACTCTCATTAGGAAATGCTTCTATATTAGGTAATGCTAGGGGGGAAGGAACGCCAACTAATTGGTCGGTCAAGGCTTTTCCTTTAATTGCCTTCTGTGAAACAAACTTAAGGTCAAACTTAGTCAACAACATAACCCATTTAGCTAAGCATCCTGATAAATCAGGTTTAGCAAAAAGATGTTTTAAAGGATCAAAATTTGTTATCACATGTATTTCAGCATTCAGTAAGTAATGTCACAACTTACTAGTAGCGAATACAAGAGCCAAACATTGTTTCTATATCATTGTGTATCATGTTTCATAATCAATTAGAGTTTGGCTAATGTAATAAACATGATGCTCTTTACCATTTTCATCTTGTTGAGCCAACAATGTTGTGAGAGCATGGGTAGATGTTGTTGTGTAAAGGGTGAATGGTTTATCTTGCATAGTGGGTTGTAAAATAGGTGGAGTAGAAAGGTAATCTTTCAAACTCTCAAAAGCATGTTTATAATCCTCATTCCAATTAAAATGAACTTCTTTCTTAAGGAGATGTGTAAATGGTAACGTTTGATCTGCTAAAGATGCTACAAAATGTTGGATAGCTTGGATTCTTCCTTGTAAAGTGTGTAATTGAGAAACGTTTCTAGGAAGTGGCATGTTAACTATAGCATCAATTTTCTTTGTGTCCACCTCAATTCCTCTGTGGGATATGATAAAACCTAAAAAAAATTCACTATCTACACCAAAGACACACTTTTTCGGATTCAATATCATGTTGTATTTTCGCATTCGCTCAAAAATCATTCGAAGGATATTCACATTATCTTGTCGAGTTAAGGATTTTGCTAAAGTATCATCAACATAATATTCAAAAAAATTATGTATGTAATCGTGAAATATCAATTTCATAGCTCATTGATATGTTGCACCCACATTCTTCAATCCTAAAGGCATCATGACCCAACAAAATGTTCCCCAAGTTTTTGTAAATTTTGTTGTGTATTGATCTTGAGGGTTAATAAAGATTTGATTATATCCAGAAAATCCATCCATAAATAACAACAAAGCATGTTTCGCAGTCGAGACTACTATCATGTCAATATTAGGAAGGGGAAGTCATGTTTTAAAGATGCTTTATTTAAATCTCGAAATCCATACACATCCTAATACGATTGTCTAGTTTCATGACCGCGAAAATGTTTGAGATCCAAGGAAAATAATCTATAGGACGTATAAAACTAGCTTCGAGGAGCTTCTCAATCTCGTCCTTAACCAAGAAGGCTATCTTAGGGTTCATCTTTTGAATCTTTTTCTAACAGGTTTAGCATTTTCATCGAGGACTATGTTGTGTGTTACAATCTTAGGGTCAATTCTTGGCATATCTAAATAAGTCCAAGCAATTTTTTTTAGAAAAGTCATGAAGTAAAGTTGCATGGTCCTGTTGTTCTTCATCATCAAGGAACTTTCCTATCTTAATCACTTTCTCATTATTGTTGATGTTCATTGGTATATCAATTGTATCTGCTAAAGGAAGTGCACTTTGTTTTGGAAATTTAGGGTTGTATTCTTCGTTGTTCTTGTCACTCTCATTACTTTCCTCTTCTCCATATTTTTGCTTGGTACTAATCATAGCACATGGAACCTGTTTCTTTTTAGGAGTAAATGGTTTGTCATAAAAACCTAACATTTCTTTCAAGGCTTCATCATCTTTGAAAAACTCCAATGATGCTTCACAAGTTGTATCAATCAATTCTGGATGCTTCAAGGTGAGAGTTGTTTTAGGATTACACATGATGGTGTTGATGTTTAGCGAGGGTATTTTTGTTACTTGCGTGATCTTAGAAGGGAAATATCCCAAACCACTTTTTTTTTCTTGTGTATTATGTTATATAGGAACATGAATTCCTTGTTCTTTCTTTCCACATCCTTTTCCACTATAACCAAGTTGTTTCGTGAACTCATCAATTTTTGGCATATAGCTTGTCTTATTCTAGAGTAGATGAGGTAAATGCTTGTGAGTTTTCTTCCAAATTTTGTGTTGACATTACCATTGGTTGTTTTTTATTTTAATCTTCTTTACTTTTGATTATGTATTCCCCCATAAATGAGGGTGTGAACTCTAAGGAACCCCAACCATTGTCCAATAATTTTGACACTGTTTCCATCTATTATTTTTCTTCTTTCATAGGTTCTATGTTCGATGTTGGAATTAATGTGTTTAGAGGACTTGTCATTCCTTTTTCAACTTGTAAGCAACTTTCAGGCTCATGGTCTATTTCAACTTGGTATACTTTATTGTTATAGACATACTTCATGATACGATGAAGAGTTGAAGGTACCACATGCATCTTATGGATCCAAGGTCTTCCTAAGAGAATATTATATGAAAGATCATGAGGCATAAGATGAATATGAGTTTGTAAGGTAGCCTTTCCAATTGTAATAGGTAAAGTAATCACACCAAGTGATTGATTTCCTATGTTGTCAAATCCTCAAATCGATAAGGAATCAAGTTCAATTTTTTATTTATCCACGCCAAGTCTACCTAGAAGATTCACACTACATATATTAAGGGCAGAGCCATTATGAACAAGGGTTCTTTTTATTCCTATTCAATTGAATCTAGCTATTATCATGAAGGCATCATGCTTCTTTCTCATCTCCAAGGGAGGTAGCTCATGTTGGTGAAAATTAATGTTTGTGTTAACCGCATTCATCCCTTGAATTATAGCTGCCACATCATTTGCATTTGTAGTATAGGGGATCACAACTTATTGTAAGGCTATTTGAAGCATAGTGTGATAGTTAGGTGAGTTTTGAATCAAGTCCCATAGCGATATTTTTACGGGAGTACTCTTCAGTTCTTCAACAAGATCATACTCCTTTCCACTATTCAAAGGAAAATGAGGGGCACTAAGCAAGACAGAGTTGGGTAAAGGTAAGGATGTTGGGGTTATTTTTCTTGGTTGTGGATTGCTTCTAGTGTTATATGTATGAGCAATGGTATTATAACTTGATTGATGTGAAACATTGTTCTTAAGTGGTTCAAGTGTGAAAACAAGTTTGTTTTGAGTTTGAGATTTGTGCAAGGGCAAGTAAAGAAAAAGTTGAGGTTGAATCATGTTAGCGTCTCTTGGTTTCGGTTTGTCATAACAATCCTTAGTGGATAAAATTTGTGAGATGAAATCCTCAAGGGAATCATCTAACATGTCAAAGTCTTCACTACTAAAAGGCTTGAGGATTAGGTCAACTTGGAAAAAGAGATTTGACATATTCAAATAACTATGCTTTCTCCGAGTGGTTCATCAGTTTATAAGTGTTTTTGGTTTTATTTTCTAACGAATGCCAAATGTAATCTAATCTAATTGAACTATGAACTAATAATGAGAATGAAAAGTATAGTAAGGTAATTCTATCCACAATTGTAATGAATCTAAATTAATCTAGATTTACTCAAATGAATGTAACAAAAACTCTGGTAACTAAAATAGAAAGCTATGAATAGTAAGAAGAAGCTTGGAAATAGAGTCTTGAATTCTAGAAAATACAATTAAAAATCTGCACTAGGACTAAATCACCCAAAGGGGCGTATGAGTCCTAGTGAGGGTTTTTTCACAAATTTCAGAAAATTTTAAGTGATTTTTATGCTTTTAAGGTTGTATGATCTGTAAAATAAATGCAGACGCAGATTTTAGATGATATTTAATGATGCAAGATGCAAAAATCCAGCCTATATGCACTTTTAATAATGTAAGATTTGGAAACCCTAGATGCAAATTAACTAGTGCAAACCATAATGCAAAGTTAATGCAAGCAATATCTAGGACTATGATGCACCCAAATAAAAAATGATGTGTTCTAAATGCAAGTTCACCAAAATGAAATAAAATAAAATGATTTCTTTATGGTTTAGGACATAGAACAACACATTTCACAATATTCATTCAAGGAAAACCCTATGAATCTCAATCTAATGTAAGCAAAGGAGAAAGAGATCTTGCAATAGGGTTTTCCTAGGATCTGATTATAAACTAAAGAGGGGTTCACCACCAAGCTAGGGATTGGAAAGATTAATGAAATGCAAGACCTAATGCTAAAACCTAATGCAATGCAAGACTTCAATAAATGACCTAGAAAAGCATGTAAAACAAAATAGAAAAGTGAGAAATTAGAAGTCTGCACTTGGGAATCTGTAGAGGCCAAGAATGAGCTCTAAAACACTAAGAATACTAAAATTAGGGCACACTAGGACTCATACGCTAGTCTTAGCATATCAATCCCAGACTAGGGTTTCTAGTCTGGAATAGGTTTCTGACAGTGTAGATTCAAGATCTGCAAAAATCTAATTTTTTTCCTATAGTGGGACTCATACGCCACTTCTGGCGTATCAACCCCATTTTGCTTTTTTAGGAATTCAAAGTTTAGATCTATGCTCCAATCTCTGTTCTTCCCTTGCAAATCGATTTTTAGATTCGAACCTATAAAAAGACCTGCAAAACAAAATATACTTGATTTGCTTATGGGGGGTTTTCCTCGGTCAAACCCCTAGTTTGGTAATTAAAACTTGATAGAAATAATGAATCTTGAATACAAATGTGAACATAAACCCTAACCTTAAGTGTGTTTAAGATTAGAAAATCAGAAATGCAATGCAACCCTATTCTATTGTGTTAGAATGAGATGCAAGAATGAAGCATAGACATGAAATACTCACTTTGAGAGATCCCTAATCACCCAAATGAGTCCTAATAGTGCATGTAACTTCCTTAGGCTGAATGTAGAATGATACTGAAGGATACAATAACTTAGGAAATGAGTCATTAGGCTTGACTTGATGGCTAGTTGCATCTCCCTAACCTAGAATCCATCATGATTCAACATAGGAAACCATAATCAACCCTTGACAATGCTAGATCTAGAATTAAAGTGAGCTTGAAGACCTACAAAAACACAATAATGTTGCTCCATGGCTTCAATTTTGCTGATTATTTTTTCTTGAATGTTCTTGTGAAGAATGCTTGAATGCTTGTAGATGCTTAGATCTTGAAATTGCTCTCTCTAGATTATTGTTTAGATGAAAAATAACTTTAGAAGCTTGTTTATATAGGAATAACACCTAATTTACCACTATTTAGATCTCAAAAGCCAACATCAACCAAAATTTTGAATTAAAAACTTGAATTTCCTGCTCAAACCCTAAAAATGGCCCAAATGGGACTCATACGCCACTCCTGGCGTATGGGTCCCACTTAGGGGAACTCATACTCTATGAGTGGCGTATGAGTTCCACCCTAGTTTTTTGGGGTGGGTTGTTACAATTTTCAATACTTTTATGGATTTTGTCAGGTTTTTAGTTGAAATAAGTCTCAAGATCCACAATAAAGGGTCTTAGGGGCCTATTAATGATGAATTAAAGGGTAATTAATACAAGGGTACTAAAATAGGTCCAGATTAAATGAGAAATTGTACTATCTCCAAGAAGGGAGTATAATTTCCGTCATTACACCAACTTTTTACTTATATAAAATATTTGTAGGTTCCATGGATTACAAGAATATTCCTACCAATATTTGAATTTTTTTGTCTTAAGGCTTGTAGTAGACATCCCATTAAGACCAATGTAGTTGGGAAGGATTGGGATGCACAGGAAATTAAATAATACCTCTAGTATAACAAAACACATATTTTAGTGTTATTATTTTTGAACCAAAAAAATTAGATTGCAATATAACACTCTTAACACCATAGTTCAATGAATTAAACTAACATTTTTTGTAATATTATATTTATTGCCAACCATAAAGAGTTGAGTGAAATTAAGAGAGTATTTTATAGATTGGCCCATTACCTAGATATATATTTAAATGAAGATAATTATACACACCAGAGGTTGTAAGAACACTTACATCAAAATTTAATAATTTTTTGCTCTTTAGAATCTTAAGGGACATAATTACACTATTGTATCTTAGAAAAGGATAAATATTCCTATTTAATGAATTATGAATTTCAATAGCATAGATAAGCTTACATAAATGTGTTTACACTATTGGTTTGATATAATGAGGTATAAATCATAATATAACACTCTCAAGACCGCATGACTAGAGTAAACTATTTTTTTGTAACATTATGCTTGTTACACCATGAGCAAAATGCTAGGAGTTGGGGAAAATGAGAAATAATTTATGGATTAACCTAATGACTAAATATGTATTTAGATAGAAAATCCATAGATTTTGTATTTATTATAAAAAAAATCCTATCCAAGTTTGATAATGAACATAAGGAAATAGGGGGCACCCACCTTTTAGGAGATCGAACTAGGGTTAGGACCCATTTCACTGTTAGTTCATTCAAGGAAACCCTAGATATCTCAACCCAATGATTGAATTAGGAAAAGAGATTGCTACAAGGTCTTCTTTCAGTGTGATTTAAGAGGGGTTCATCACTAAGAAAATGCTTAGAAAGAAAGGAATGAAAGCAATATGCAAATATAACTATATGACCTAGAAAATGGAGCATGTAATTAGACTGATAAACAAAATAAAATAGAGAAACACCTAGAGAAATTAAGATGACTAAGCAAGGCCTAAAACCCTGAGAATTGTTTCTTTTGGGGTGTACTAGGATTCATATGTCATATTGGACAATTTAGTCCTAGAATAAGGTTTTCGGGCAGGATCTAGAATCTCTCAGTGACTGATCTGGATCTGCTCAAATCTGGTAAAAGGGAAGTATTGGGACTCATATGCCTAGACTATTGCAAAGTGTCCCATTTTGTCACAAAGTGTACTAGGAGTATAATTTTGAAGTGAAGCGTTGTGAGCCTTTGAAGATGGATTAAATAAGCACTTTCCCACTAGTTTCATGTAAATAGGTTGGATATCTTGCTCTAGATCTAATTTTCCATGAACCTTGACAAATTGTTATTACAACTTTTGCAACTTTTTCAACTCTATCATTTTGGTACTTTTGAAGGCTTCAAATTCACTTTTTCTTCAACCTATAAACCTGCAATCACACAAAGAGAGAGAAAAGGTGTTTTTTTTAGGGAATGGGGGTTTCTCTTTTTCAAACCCCATTTTGGTAATAAAACCTTAATAAGAAATGAAGCATGAATGAAGTGAAACATGAAACATGAGATGAAACAATAGAACCTTGTTTGAAACCTTGTAGATATGTAAAAAAAACATGAAGTGGCCTCAATGGATGTAGATCTTGACCATGATTCTTGATGAAAGATAATGCCTTTGAATACTTGAATTGATCTTGAACAATACATCACAACATTAGCTCAAAACTACATGCATGATGTACCGATCCTTTGACATGATAATGCATCTTGATTGCTCCAATAATCTTCTATAAATCTACCCTTGAATGCCTTCTTGAATACTCTTGAATACTCTATAATACTCTTGTGAAGCCTTAGGATGCTTGACTTGAAATTACTAGTTCTTATTAGGAGAAACTTTGTGAAATAAGCTTGTATTTATACTTGTTTATGCCAAAATTCTCGAAATTACAACACTACAAGATGACATCAAATCTAGGATAATAAAATATTTCCAATAATTTCATTCAAAATAGGTCCTAGTTAAAGCAAGACTCATATGCTAGTTGTGGTGTATGAGTCCCAATAGCTAAAATTGGGGACATATATTTCTAGGAGTGTCTTGTTTAATTTGCAATTTGAAATCAAGTCCCAAGACCTAGGTGGGACTCATACACCCAAGGTGGTGTATGAGTCCTAGATCACCATATCTGGAACACATGACCCAAAAAATTGACTTATGATTGGTTATTTGATAAGTGTTGGTATTATCCACATAAAGATTTAATTAATGAGGCTTGTGGATGCAAAATAGGACCAAATAAGTCATAAATAACCCCAATTAATTAATAAATCCCTAGACTAGTGTGCAAGTGTAAAGATACACTTTAAAACACCCTAAATAAGGCACAATTAGGTCCATCTAGTTTAAAAGGGCCCTAAACCTAATGTGAATGTGTAAAGAACATTAAAACACCAAATCAAGGCAACATTAGGCTCATTTTAATATTAATTATTCCCAAATTAAGTGAGAAAAATGGATACTTTTTCCTACACTACATTTAAACCCTACTTTAGTAAGAGGAGAAACTTGCTTCAAACTCACACTAAAGTAGACATTCAAGAGGGGTCCAAGTGTACCAATGTGGATGGTATAGGATCAAAAAGATCAAAGGAGGTGGTCAATCCCCCAGGATCCAAGATCCCACGTCAAACCAACATAAGAAAAAAGGGACACACACAAGGTGTATGATATGCAGCAAAACAAGATACACAAACATGCAATGTGAAGGACTAAAAGAAAGAAAAAGAAAAAAAAGAAAAGAAAAAGAGGTGGATCAAGCCTCGACCATTTGTCCAACATGATGTGGATCAGATCTAAGTTGTTTTTCCAAAATTCATGCTCACTTTGAGGCAACAAAATTTCAAGCTATCCACTGGGTGAGTATCCAAAAAGGGTGGCTTAATGAGAAATTCATGCCTCTGTATCGACTTCTCAACATATAATGATAAATTCATGCCCACGTTTAGGCTTCTCAACATACTAACCATAACAAAGCTATACCTCTTGATAACTTTGATAAGGCACCACACAAAATGAACAATAGGATTATGACGCAAGCAAAACTTTGTATGCTTGACACTCATGAACAAACAAGATGGCTCCACAAGCAAGAAAAGTGTGTTATGCAAGGTGGCCATATAACAGTTATTGTAAATGTAAGATAGTGTAAGGTACACTCAAAGGGATTTTTCTTAGTTCATGTAAGGTCTCTTCTTAGGGAACATCATACCTAATGTCTCCAAGAGAGGGAAAGTCAAAGAAATATTACACTCTCGTAGGAAATCAAACCCAATGACACCACCAAGAAAAGGACGCATCACAAGAATAAAGAAAATCACACAATGAAACATGAGAAATGTCAAAAGATAATGTCAATGTATGCCCCCAATTTGAAGCATTTTCTAACACTATTGTTGTGAGAAATTGCTTTAAAGTAGAAGAAGACATGAGAGCTTATTCAGAAATCCCTATGCCAAGTCATATGTTCCTGAATGAAACTTCATCATCAATAAGTATGTCACATGTGAGACAACTTAAGGCATGTCTTCCACATCCCAAGCTTGCTCCTACATATACATGGAAGGTGGTCAACTAGCCAAAAGAGACAATGATGAGTGTCATATGAGGAAAAGGCTACCTAACCCCTTTCCCCCACTTAGTGTAGGAAAAGGATGAGCCGAGATGATTGATGAAAAACATGAAAATCAGTATCAATTAGAGGATCTAGATTATTAAACACAAGGAAGAGTACCACAATACTTAAGATATTGGATTCAATTACTCAAAGCCTTACATTCATTAGTAGAATGACCATGAACTCTATGATATGCCCAAAATGAACTCTTGTAGTAAAAAAAATTTCATGTTGTTGGAGGGACAAATATCAAATGATCTTGGAGGAGTCTCGACAAGATACTCTCTTCATCAATAGTAGAGGATGTTTCTTTATTGTGTGACAAAGATACCTCTTGCTTAGTACAGGATGTCATACTTACACAAGACTCTTTAGATTGTGAGATTTTGTACTCTCCTTTATGGGAGGGTGTAAAATTTATTAAATTCAAATCATTAGTGTTTTGTGTGATTAAATTGATATTAAGAAAATATTTCTCTATTTCTTTTGTTTCTTTCAAAGGACAATATCCATGGCCACTAGTTTCTATCAGTCCAGGATGCACTAATGTTAAAGTTGGCTTAGAAGAATCATTTGTAATAGTGTTGATATTGAGTGAAGGATTGCTCATTTCTTTTGAGGGACAATAACCAAGACCATTAGTTGTTTCTTGTGTGTTAATCTCTATAGGGACATGGATACCTAGTTATCTAGCACCACATCATTTTCCACTATAACCAAGTTGTTTCATAAGTTCATAACCTTTTCCATAAAGCTTTTTCATTTCTTTTGGATTCGGTGGTTGCTCATAATTAACTTCATCAAATTTTATTGTGTAATTTGTTTCCTCTTCTAAAGTGTTTGAAGTGGATGCTTTCGAAGGTTCTTCCAAATTTTGTGTTGACATTACCGCTTTTTATTCTCCCTTTTCAAAATCTTTTTCTATGATCTTGTATTCTCCCATGAATGTTGGTGTAAAATCTAAGGAACCCCAATCATCTTCTAATAGCTTCGTGACTTCCTCAATATGTTTTAATTTATATTTTTGTTGCACAGGTTTCACTTGTACAATTGGTGTTAATGTTTTCAAAGGAGTTTCCTTATTTTTCTCAATGAGAAAACTATTTGGTGCAGGGTCAAATTTGAGTGTGTAAACTTTGTTATCATAGATGTACTTAATTTTATGATGAAGAGTAGAAGGAATCCCATTCATTGCATGAATCCATGGCCTTCCTAAAAGAGTATTATACAAAATATCATGAGGCATAACATGGATTGGGGTTTGTAATGTGGCCTTTCTAGCTATAATAGGAAAAGTGATCACACCAAGTGATTGTTTTCCTACATTGTCAAATCCTCAAACTGATAAGGAATCAAGTTCAATTCTTTATTTATCCATGCCAAGCCTATCCAAAAGGGTTACACTACACACATTAAGGGATGAGCCATTGTAAACAAGGGTTCACTTTATCCCTTTCATATTATATTGAGCTATTATCATGAAAGCTTCATTTTTTTTTTGCACCTCCAAAGGAGGGAGCTCACTTTGGTGGAAAACAATGTCAACATTCATTCAGTGAATCATTGTTGTGATGTCATTCTATTGCACATTAGGAGGGGTAGGAACTTGTTGTAAGTAACTTTGAATCATGTTATGATAATGAGGGGGGGCCTTGAATAAGGTCCCATAATGACATCTTATCATGAGTGTTCTTAAGTTGTTCAACAAGATAATACTCCTTTCCACTATGCAAAGAAAAATGAGGGGGACCAGGCAAGATATGGTTAGGAAATTGGAAGGATGTTGAAGTTGTTTGTCTTAGTTGTGGATTTTTTCTACTATTATATGTATGAGCAACGGTGTTATAATTTGACTGCTATGACATATTATTCTTAGGTGGTTCCAAGATGAGAACATGTTTATTTTGAGTTTGAGGTTTGTGTGAAGGTGGGTAAAGGATGAGTTGATGTTGAATAATATTAACTTCTCTTAGGGAAGGAGAGTCTAATGTCACTTCATCATCTTCATCTAAGGAAGTCTTATTACTAGTGTTTGAAAGACATGTGTCAATGTTCTCATTTTCTTGCACCATGATATCCTACCTAGTAACAGAGTTTTTAAGAGAACTATAAACTATATGTTCATGACATTCAAAGGTTGCTTCTTCTAAAATGACTTCATCATAAGTAAAGGAGTTATCAATGGTTGGATTTTCTTGCTTATCAATGATGTCATTCTCTTGTTCAATAATGCTTTCCCTAGGGGAAGAGAGACACATAAGATTCTCATGACTCTCATTGGTTTGATCTATTAACACCAAAATATCTTCTTTACAACTAGGAGAGATATTAGGAAAAGAACAAATGTGATTGTCATGTTTATCTATGATTTCACCCTCTTTCACTAAAACATTCTCACAAGCAAGGGATGAATGGAGAGTAGGTAAGGTGATGTTTAGAAATGTGTCTATGATCTCATTCTCTTGTGCCATAATATCTTCCCAAGGGGGATGAGGAGAAGGACAAACAATAATTTCATGATTCTCAATGATTGCATCTTCTTTCACTAGGATACCTTCATCACCAATAGGAGAGGTATCGAGAGAAGAAAAACTACGATCATCATTGTTATCTATGCTTGTATCCTCTTCTATCACATCACTCCCACAAATAGGAGAGATAGGAGGGGGTGTAGATTTAAGGTAAGCATCAACATTTTCACTTTCTTGCACTAAGAGATTCTCATAACTAGGAAATGTCTTGAATGGATGACTAACATGCTTATTAATGAGCTTTTTCTTTGAAAATTTGGAAAATATGGATACTATCATTTGTGAAAAGTAATCTATACAAACTTAATGACCTAGAATGAAATGTGTAAATGCAATTTTTAGATTCCAAACAAGGTAATTTGTTGATTGCACTATGCAACAATTTGAAAATGAAATGTTGTAAATGTAAATTTTAAATTAAGCTAGATGTAATGAAATGAATGAAATAGAAACTTAGTAAGCTGAAACAAATATCTGACAACAACTAACAAAAAAATAGAAATGATGTTTTTAATGCTGTAAAAGGTGGTTTTAGGTGATCTGGGACTAAATCGCCCAAAGGGGAATATGAGTCCCAGTTAGGGTTTTTTGAAACAGTCAAATGCTAAAAAATAGTCAACACAAAACTCCCAAAAATGAGAAAAAACCACCTATACATGGACTAAATTGCCTAGAGGGATGAATGAGCCCAGGATTAGGGTTTTTGCACTAAATTCAAATATATTCTGATTTTTTTTTTAGGTTTCTAGGTTGTATACATTGAATAGGACAACTAAGAGGGGGGTGAATCAGTTGTCATAGATTTTAACCTTTAATTCAATCACTGGAACTACTAAATTCAACAAATTCTGATTTGTTTTTTAGGTTTCTAGGTTGTATGTGTTGAAAAGGACAACTAAGAGGGGGGTGAATCAGTTGTCACAGATTTTAACCTTTAATTCAATCACTAGAACTAATACTTAAAACTGATTAAGTGATTAATCATCAAATTCTAATACAAAAACTCTAATCCAACACATAAACACAATAACACTAGATTTACGTGGAAAACCCAATGAGGGAAAAACCACGGTGAGGATTAACTCACACTATAGAGAATATCAAAACTTATTACAAAAAGGTTCACTACCTAAAACAAGGCTCGCTACCTGAGATAAGGCTCACTACTTGAAATAAGGACTCACTATCCACATGGCTACAACACGAAGGGCTCACTGCCACAAAGATACAAAGAAGACAAAGAAGAATTACTACATAGAGAATACAATCTCAATGCAACAAAGGATTCTACCACAGTCACTTGATCAACTTGCATGAATGATAGAGTTCACCTTCTGCTCACTACATCTGGCAACTTAGCATTAAGCTTCACACTAATCTTCCACACACAACTCACACACACTTTCTGAATAGCATCAAAGTAACATCTACTCTTTCACTTATCTCCCTTCATTTATTTAGTATATTTTTCATTACTAGCTCATCCTATGTTTATACTATCTCCAACCTTGAAAAAGATACAAAGTAAGCCATCCAAGTTCAAATTCAAATTAGGTTGGTGCAAAACATCCTATGGCAGAATTAGAATGAGGGAAACCCAAACACATGCTTCACCAGGACCCAAAATAGATCTAACACGCTTCATTAATTTCAAAGATAGTGCTTAACAAAGTCGACCAAACCATTGTAAAACACATAGAACACTTAAGCTCATAACTTCCAAAAAACAAAAATATCTTCAATGCAATTAGAACATTTTAACTCTAGAACCACAAGTCAAAATACTTCATCAAGGAGAAATCTAGACTAGCAACTTTTCTCCCAGACCTCAACCATAACACAGAAAAACATAGTTCACAACTAGTGAACACAACTCAAGCTTCACAACGAACCAACAACCAAACATCTGGATATAGAAACCTTCAACAACCATGACCAATGTATTTGAACCACATGAGCATAAGGGAAAATACCCGAGCAACAACTGAATACCTGTAAACTTCTTTTAATACGGTTTTCTCAATATCCTCAACATATACAAACAATAGTAACTAGTAGATAACCAGTTGACTAGTTGACATCAATGACAACACTTTCATTCCTTTCTTCATTCTTGCAACAATCTCCCCCTTTGTCATTGATGGCAACACATTATGTGAAAAACCATCAAAGACACCATACCATATCTGAATATACTTCTCAATATTTTTCTTTTTGCTTCTCCCCCTCAAAAGATCATCTTCCTCATTACCTACTTTCTCTCATTAGCTTTTTCTCATTTTCACATGCTTTCTCTCCCCCTTTGACATCAATGGAAAGGGAAAAATATATGTTCATTGAATATTCCTTTGACATGAAAACAAAATACTCACAATGAGAACACTTGAAACTGTCTGCTCCCCCTGAGAAGTAGTCACCAAAACATCAGTCCAAAAAGATAGAATCATGAATCCACCAGATTGATGCATCTCCAAATGCATCTTAATTTATGAAAGGAGGGGCAATACCCCCTAACTTCTTTTGGAGATACTCAAAAGTATCTTTAGGAAGAGCCTTCATAAATATATTTGCAATCTAATCCTTTTTTGAAACATATTTAAGAGTGACTTCATTCTCCATGACCTTCTCTCTTAAGAAATGATATCTGATAGATATATGTTTTCTCCTTCAGTGCATCACATGATTCTTTGAAATGTTAATTACACTTGTATTATCATAGAAGATAGAAATGGGATCATCATATAGCACTATGATGTCTTTCAATGTTTTTTTCATCCATAGAACTTGTGTACAACAAGATGCAACAGCAATATACTTAGCTTCAATTGTAGACAAATAAACTGAATCTTGCTTCTTACTCAACCATGCCACCAATATGCATCTAAGAAAGAATGCACCACCACTTGTACTCTTTCTATCATCTACACATCCAACCCAATCTGCATCTGTGTATGCACTAAGTGTAAAGTCAGTATCTTTAGGATACCATAATTCATAATCCGAAGAGCCATTCAAATATTTGAATATTCTTTTAACTAAAAAAACATGTGTTTCCTTCAGATCTTCTTGAAATCTATCCACAAGACATATCACATGCATAATATATGGTCTAGTAGTAGTCAAATACAGTAGTCCACCAATCCTAGATCTATACTTGCTATGATCAGCCTTAGGTGAATCATCATCTTTACCCAATTTGCAACCAGTCACCATAGGAGTACTTACTAGTTTAGAACCATACATCCCTAATTTCTTCAACATCTCTCTTACATACTTAGACTGTGAAATGAAAATCCCTTTCTTTGTTTGATTAATCTATAGCCCAAGAAATAAATTCATCTTCCCAAACATAGGCTTTTCAAGTTCTTTTTGTATTTCTTCCGCAAACATCTTACACATATTTTCATTTCCTCTAAAGATAATGTCATCAACATATACAACTACTATCAAGATTTTCTCATTTTCAATCTTAAAGTACAAATTATTGTTTGTTGTACCTTTGTCAAATCCTTGTTGAATCAAATACTTATCGAACCTTGCATACCAAGCTCTAGGAGCTTGCTTCAATCCATATAAATATTTCTTCAATCTGCACACCATATCCGGTTGATCTGTCAATTGAAATCCTTCTAGTTGTTCCATGTAAACTTCTTCTTCCAAATCACCATTTAGAAATGCTGACTTAACATCCATCTTATAGACTTTGAAATATTTATAAGTAACCAATGCCAAGAACATCCTTATAGCTTCCATTCTTTCTACTGGTGTAAAAGTATCCTAAAAATCTATGCCCTATACTTGGAGTAGCCTTTACACACAAGCCTCACTTTGTTTCTAACAACTTCTCCATTCTCATTCAATTTATTTTTTAATACCCATTTAGATCCAATGATATTTTTCTCTATTGGTCTTGGGACCAATTCCCTAGTCTGATTCTTCTCAATCTACAAAATTTATTCTTTCATTGCTTCCTTCAAATGTTCGTCTTTACAAGCTTCACTTACTATCTTCGGCTCAATCTCAGAAAGTAAACACAAATTTACTTTAGCAATAGCTTTGCTTCTGGTTAACATGCCTTTTGTCTTGTCTCTAATAATCTGATTTTTGATTGATTCCTCTATACATATTTTGATGTTTTAGGGGATACTACTAGAGCATCTTCTTTTCTTTAATTTTGTTAATCCTGCTTTTTATGTTCATCTTCATCCTGTTCTTCCACAATTTATTCCATTCTTGCATACAATCATCTTCATCAGACACATATCCATCAATATTAATAGAGTTCTTCACTCTCTCATCAACCTTCACATTCGAGCTCTCTACAATATTTATGTATTTTATTGAAACATCTGTATGCCTTGATTTTAGTAGAGTATCCAAGAAATATTCCTTCATCACTTCTTGCATGAAACTTACCCAAAGATTCCTCATCTCTTCTAATATAGCATTTGCTTCTGAATATATTGAAATATTTAACTGTAGGGATTCTTTTGTGCCATATCTCATAGGGAGTCTTTGTACTATTTTCTCTTGCTTGAACTCGATTGAACACATAAACAACAGTATGAATAGCTTCTTTCCAGTAAACTTCTGGTAATCCGGCTTCAGTGATCATTGATCTAGCAACCTCTTGAACTATTCTATTTTTCCTTTCAACAACTCCATTCTGTTGAGGAGTTCTCAGAGCATATAACTATCTCTTTATTCCATGCACTTCACAAAACATATTGAACTCATGGGAGGTGAATTCTCCACCTCTATCAAATCTTAAGCATTTTATCTTCAATTTCACTTCATTTTCAACCATAGCCTTGGATGCCTTGAATCTATCTAATGAATTCAATTTCTCTCTAAGAAATGTAACCCATGTATATCTAGAATAATCATCAATTAAAAGCATAAAGTACCTTTCACCAAGTAGACTTCACACTCTCATAGGACCACAGAGATCTATATGAACTAAATCCAACAGTCCAGTAGTAGATTGTTCTTTTGATCTGTAATGATCTCTTGCTTGCTTTCCAAACTGGCAATACCTACAAATAGCATTAACAGGCTTTGCAATTCTTGGTAAATCTCTCACGTCCTGAACAACACTAATCCTTGCCAAGTTATCAAAATTCATGTGACACATTCTCTTGTGCCATAACCAATTGTCATTTATCTGAGTCATAAAGCATCATCCATTAGCCACCTTAAGTTGATAAATATTCCCTTCAGATTTCTTTCCTATAGTAATCAATGTTACAGATCCTTTCCAAATCTCACATTTCTCATCCTTAAACACAATATCATATGTTTTTTTTTCACATTTGACCAAAACTCAACAAATTATGCCTTAAACACTTAACATAGTAAACATCATTAGTATGATGCTTGCCATCAAAACTTATTGAACCTATCCCACAAATTTTAGCACCAGTATCATCTACAAACATAACCAAGCATCCATCATATTTCTCAAGCTTAACAAACTTACTCTTGTCACCAGTCATGTGATGTGAGAAACAACTATCAACTACCCAAAGATTCTTTTCTTGTTTAGCATGTAGGGAAGAGATAATCGTACCTTCATCTTTCTCCTTCTCCTTCTCTGAAGGGCTTTCCTTTACCTATTTTTCTGAATTAGTAGAAGTAGGTTCATCCTTAATCGCCAAGAACAAGAATTCATTGTCATATGGATCTTCATATTCTAAATCTTCATCTGAAATACTTTCATTCTCATTCACATAGTAAGCTTTGTTAATCTTCTTTCCTTTCTTTTCTTTCTCATATATTTGTTTATTCCTCTTAGCTCTTTCTGGACACTTTGCAGCATAATGACCTATTTCTCCACAACTAAAGCATTTAAAGGGAAACTTACCTTAATACTTCCTAAAACCTTTTCTCATTATTCTTACAAAGTTAGCTTCTATTTCATCAAATATTTCTTCATTTGAATCTTCAACTTTTTTAGCTTTAAAATCAGCTTCTGATTTGTTTCCATTTCTTAAACTCGGCTTCCTCATATCAAAAGATGTCAAAAATCCTAACAACAGATCCTTAGTATAAGTCTTATAATCTATAGTTTACTCAATAGCACTCACCTTCTCACTGTAAGCATCAGGAAGAGTTTTAAGAGTCTTCTTTACAATCCTAGTTTCATCTATAGTAGCACCAAGTGATCACATTCCAGCCACTACTTCATCTAGTCTCTGTACATAACATTTAACATCTTCATCTTCAGACATATGTATAAGATCAAATTGTGTTTCAAAATTCTATAATTTCACCTCTTTAACTCTTTCATCACCATCATGCACTCTTTCCAAAGCATCCCAGACTTCCTTAGCTATCTTCATATTTTTAACCTTAATCAACTCAGAATGTACCAGACTATTCTTCAAGATGAACTTTGCCTTATTATTCACTTCATGTGCTCTGATTTCTTCAGGTGTACTCATACCATTAGTAGGAGTGTAAGGATTCTTGTAAGCTTTCTCCACATCATATCTACAATACTCTAGATATTCTTCCATCAATACTTTCCAAATACCATAATTAGTTCCATCAAACCTCAAATAATCAAAGATAATTTTGCAAGCCATCTTGGACCTTCCTCAAGCAGTTAAGCTCTTCACCAAGGAACCAAAATTTGATACCAATTTTTGAATAGGACAACTGAGACAAGGGCGGTGAATCAGTTGTCATAGATTTTAACCTTTAATTCAATCACTAAAACTGATACTTAAAACTACTTAAGTGATTAATCATCAAATGCCAATGCAGAAAATCAAATCCAACACATAAACATAATAACACCATATTTACGTGGAAACCTAATGAGGGAAAAACCATGGTGAGGATTAACTCACACTATAGAGAATATCAAAACTGATTACAAAAAGGCTCACTACCTAAGATAAGGCTCACTGCCTAAAATAAGGACTCACTGTCCATAGGGATACAGCCCAGAGGGTTCACTACCACAGAGATACAAAGAAGACTTGCTACAGAGAGACTACAATCTCAATGCAACAAAGGATTCCACCATAGTCACTTGATCTATTGTTATATGGAGCCTAATCAGACTTGGAGGTTAAATTTTTGCCACTTTTATCAGCACAGTTTCCCCCCAAATTATTTAATGGGGGTTTTGGGGCAACGCCCCCAAGATAGGGTCAAGGGGCAGCGCCCCTGGCGCACTCCCTATTGTGATATAGAGCGGGGTTGAGGGGAAACACCCCCGAAACCTCAAATGACTTTTATTATTTTATAAAGGTGTCGGGAGTTATTTTTCGATTGGCCGACATAATAAAACCCTATTTTATAACTGACATAAGTCTTGATAAAACAACTAAGGGTTAGGGTTTTTGTTGATATATTATATTGTACCATTTGTAGCGGTATTGAGTTGCAAGGATTTTTGGTTGTAATTGGTTCAATTTGTTGGATAATAATATTGGACTCTATGTTGGTGGATGTAGCCCGAGTTTGGGTGAACCACATTAAAATTGTCTCTCGTTGTTATTATTTATGTGTATTTTTCATTCCTTTGTTTAATCTTTATATGCATTTAATTGATATCTTCTGCATGCAATTCCTAACATGATCAACTTGAATGAATGATAGAGTTTTCCTTCTGCTCACTACATTTGGTAACTCAGCATTAAGCTTTGCACTAATCTACCATGCACAACTCACACACACTTTCTGAATAACATCAAGTTCGTGTCTACTCTTTCACTTATCTTCCTTCTTTTCTTTATTATATTTTTCATTACTAGATCATCATGTATTTATACTATCTCCAACCTTGAAAAAGATATAAAGTTGGCCATCCAACTTCAAATTCAAATTAGGTCAGTGCCAAACATCCTAGGGTGGAATTAGAATGAGGGCAACCCAAACACATGCTTCACCGAGACCCAAAATAGATCCAACATGCTTTATTAATTTTGAAGATAGTGATTAACACATGGTTGGCCAAACTAATGTAAAACACATAGAGCAATTAAGCTCAAAACTTCCAGAAACCAAAAATATCTTCAATGCAATCAGAACATTTTAACTCTAGAACCGCAAGTCAAAATACTTCATCAAGGAGAAATCCAAGCCAACAAATTTTCTCCCAGACCTCACCCAAAACACAGAAAAAAATAGTTCACAACTGGTGAAAATAGCTCAAGCTTCACAATAAACCAATAGCCAAACATCTAGATATAGCAACCTTCAACAACCATGACCAATGTATCTGAACCACATGAGCATAGGGAAAAATACTAGAGCAAAAACTGAACACCTCTAAACTCCTTTAATACGGTTTTCTCAATATCCTCAACATATATAACCAACAACAACTAGTAGATAACTAGTTGACCAGTTGACATCAATGACAAAACTTTCATTCCTTTCTTTACTCTTGCAATAGTATGTTTTCTTGACTGATTGAAATTATAGAACTCAATGAAATTAAATGATTTAAGATGTAAAAATGCAACCTATATGCACTTTTCACCAATGCAAGATTTAGAAGCCCTAAATGCAAATTAACTAATGCAAGGTTTAATGCAAAGTTAATGTAATCCAAATCTAGGACTTTAATGCACTCCAAATTAGAAATAAAGGGTTAAAAGGTCAGGTTCACCAAAATGAACACAAGGAAATAGGGGGCACCCACCTTTTAGGAGATGGACTATAGGAAATAGGGTTCCACCTTTTAGGAGATAGAACTAGGGTTAGGACCTATTTCACTCTTAGTTCATTCAAGGAAACCCTAGAGATCTCAACCCAATGATTGAATTAGGAAAAGAGATTGCTACAAGGTCTCTTTGGGTGTGATTAAAGAGGGTTTCACCACTAACTAAATTCTTAGAAAGAAAGGAATGAAAGAAATTTGAAAATATAACTATATGACCTAGAAAATGGAGCATGTAATCAAACTAATAAACAAAATAAAATAGAGAAATACTTGGAGAAATGAATATGACTAAGCAAGGCCTAAAAACCCTAAAAATTGTTGGTTTTAGGGTGTACTGGGACTCATACGCTAGACTGAGTGATTTAGTCCCAGTATAGGGTTTCCAAGAAGGATCTAGAATCTCTTAGTAAATAATTTGGATCTGTTGAAATATGGTACAAGGGTAGTACTGGGACTCATACACCCAGACTATTGCAAAGTGTCTCATTTTGTCACAAAGTGCCCCATGTGTAGAAATTTCAAGTGAAGCTTTGTGAGCCTCTAGCGATGGATAACGCACTTTCCCACTGGTTTCATGTACGTAGGTTGGATATCTTGCTCTAGATCTGAGTTTTCGTGAACCTTGACAAATTTTTACAACTTTTGCAACTTTATCATTTTGGTACTTTTGAAGGCTTCAAATCCACTTTTTCTTCAACCTATAAACCTGCAATTACACAAAGAGAGACTGAGAGAAAAAAAAGTGTTTTTATGCTAGGGAATTGGGGTTTTCCTTGGTCAAACCCCATTTTGGTAATCAAACCTTAATGATAAATGAAACATGAAACATGAGATGAAACAATAGAACCTTGTTTGAAACCTTGTAGATCTACAAACAAGCATGAAGTGGCCTCAATGGATGTAGATCTTGATCATGATTCTTGATGAAAGATAATGCCTTTGAATACTGGAATTGATCTTGAACAATACATCACAACATTAGCTCAAAACTACATGCATGATGCACCAAGCCTTTGACATGATAATGGATCTTGATTGCTCCAATAATCTTCTATAAATATACCCTTGAATTCCTTCTTGAATACTCTTGAATACTCTATAATACTCTTGTGAAGTCTTAGGATGATTGACTTAAAATTGTTAGGCCTTATTAGGAGAAACTATGTGAAATAAGCTTGTATTTATACTTGTTTATTCCAAAATTCTCAAAATTACAACACTACAAGCTGACATAAGATCTAGGATAATAAAATCCCACCAAGAATTTCATTCAAAATAGGCCCTGGTTAAAGCGGGACTCATACACCAGTTGTGGTGTATAAGTCCTTGTAGCTAAAACTTGGGACATAGATTTCTAGGAGTGTCTTGCTTAATGTGCAATTTAAAATTAGTTCACAAGACCTAGGTGGGACTCATATGCCCAAGGTGGCGTATGAATCCCAAATCACTAGATCTGGAACACATGACCCAAAACATTGACTTATGATTGGTTATTTGATAAGTGTTGTGATTATCCATGAGAAGATGTAATTAATAAGGCTTGTGGATGCAAAATAGGACCAAATAAGGCATAAATAACCCCAATTGATTAATAAAGCCTTGTACTAGTGTGAAAGTGTAAAGATACACTTTACAACACCCTAAATAAGGCACAATTAGGTCCATTTAGTTTTAAAATGCCCTAAACCTAATGTGAATGTGTAAAACACGTTATAACACTACATCAAGGCAACATTAGGCTCATTTTAATATTAATTATTCCCAAATTAAGTGTGAAAAAGGGATACTTTTTCCTACACTATAGATAATTTTCTACGCTCAAGGATCTTAAGAGATATGATTGGATTGTTGTAGCCTAGAAGGATGAGATGCTTAGGAAATACCAATTTTTGGTTGGGAAATATTTATATAAGTATGATATTGCATGCCTCTTAGATTTTAAGAATATATTTTGTAGGAATGAGCTATTGAGCCTTATATGTACACACATTTCTCATATTTTGTATCTAAGTTGTGGAACCATTGTGTATTTCTGCAGTGCTAAGTGTGTTGCATTATATGTAGCTTATTAATACTATTAGAAGAATTAATATATGAGGTTATTAATCCAAAATTTCTAATTAATTATAACATGTATTGAAGAATCAAGAAACTTCAAAGGATGATTTGCCAAGGTCATGCAAACCCCTCTTATTTCATAGTTTTCATATAAAAGTGACATTTTCACTGCAGAAAGTTGTTTGAATGTATGTCAAACATGGTCTAAGAAGTACAATGTTCACACCAACCTCTATTTAGCTTAGTCCAAACTAGACTAGGTGTATGTATATATATTAGTTGTAAAATATTTAGTAATAAATAGGCAAAAGGGAAAGTTGAAGCTATAACATGAGTGTGTCCTGATAGTTGATACCAAATTTTCTAGAATTAAATGCAAAGGTTAATGGTGCCAAACATTTTGTGCACATTTGGCTTGGCATGCCATTTTGTGCCCATATCGTAATCATCCAGTTCAAGATAGGACTAGTGTAATGCTATAGTTAATTTTTGTTCAATGAAAGTGTATCAAGTCATTTTTTTTATCAAAGTATTTTTTTTAATCAAAGTTTGGAAAGTCTATTTTTTTCATATTAAGTAATTATTATGGTGGTTTTTAAGGTTTTTTTTTCTTTGGCTTTCAACTTAATAAGATGAAATTTGGTTGGTGTTTAAGATTTGTGTGTTAGGGATTAATTATAGATCTATTAAATCATCATTAGTTTTTTTTTTTAAAGTGATGAAGTGAAATTAGATAGTTGGGTGATCAAGATTTTGGCTGTGAGGGATTAATTATAGATCGATTGAATTATCTTTAGTTCTTCTTAATAAAAGTGATGAAGTGAGATTAGATATGAATATAACATTGTCTAGTGTAATCAATTTTTACAAACACATAATTAATCATTAGTGATTTGACAGTATAGATTATATTTTAAAATAAGGATTGTGATAATTAGTTTGTGTTAATTGCATGCAACCATATTAGTGCAGCTCTTTTTTTTAGATAATATATAAATGAAATAGATTTATTAGATATATGTTAGAAATATTATATAGGACAAGGCATAGAGATATGGGTCCAAAAAATGTTTTGGAGGAAAAACAAAAGATGATTTACTCACATTTTAAAAACTATATCATGCTCATGTTAAGGCTTAGTCATGCTATAAATGTGACTACATTTAAGTTTAGTTAATCCAAAAGTAAATGTACTCACATTATAATGTGAGAAAATTATGATTGTCATATAATCAAATATAAATAGTAGTCAATTGTTGTCCCTTATTATTTTATTTTTTCAATTGATGACAAAGGAAAAAGAAAAGTCTTCCCAAGTTTGTTTCTCAATCAAACTAGAAAGTATAAGGAAGGATGACAAGGAGCTAGTGATATGCCCCCTTGAGAGGACATGCGGGTTCAAAGAGCATGGGTGTGCTCTCGAAATGGATGGGAGGACTAGAGGATGCAGGATGAAAAGGTTGAGGAAAAAAGGTAAGGATGATGAAGATATCAATGGAGATGGAGGATGGATGATCAACATGCTTCAATAGTATGAGCAACCTAGATTTGATATTGCACGTGATGTTATGCATCAAGGTACAAGGAACCAAGATGAAAATGTGCCAAGTACAAGATCAAAAAGGTTAAATGAAAACATATGCATTATAACACCACGATATGAAAGATTATGATGCCCCTGTGGTAATAGAGTGAAAATACCTTGGTAAATGCAAATATTGATAAAACATTCAAGAAAAAAGTAAGCATGCACAACAAACCAAAAACAAGCCAAGAATTTACTCCAAGTCAAGTTGAAAACCAATAGATTGATGTGATGAGGATATAAAAGTTAATAATAAGAATAATGCGTACCCAAGGATTGTGTATTTAATGATAAGAACAACACTTGGATTGGGAAGGATACATCCCTATGATGATAATTGGATAAAGGATCAATATATTTTAGCTGATTTGGGTCAAACTTATGGATTGCTTATGGATGATGAGCTAGATTGAAATATTAGATTGCATGAATTAGGATTGATTACATTGAGATGGATTGGATGGGGATAGTTGAATTGGAAGGATAGACAGATGTAAAATGGATTGGATTTGATGGAGGATAGAAGATAAATAGATTGAATAGGAACCAGTGACAAGGGAAACCCAAGGAAAGATAAAAAGATGGAAGGATAGGGGATTTCTTGGATAGAGAATACAAAGATAGGATAGATGAATGAATAGGATCCAATGGAAAGGAATGACCAAGTATTGGGACAAGGATGGAAGGATGGAGGGATTTCTTGGATAGGAGATAAAGGGATAGATTAGATGGAAGACAAGTGATGGAAGATAAGAGGATGGTGGATGAAGGAGAGGAGGATGGATCTCCAAGGACTATGTTGCAAAGGAAAAACATGCCCCACATTTAAAGGTTGTGAAATGAAGGATGGAAGATGATAAGGGATGCATGATATGGAAGGATAGTGCATAAGGGATGTGGATGGTAAAGTAAGGAATTCATTGTCCAAAAAATGCATGGATATTTCCCCCTAGCCTTATCAAGATGGAATATATGGGATGGTGGATATGGATAGGATATGATATGGAAGGATACCATGGAGACTCCTTATCAAGATCAAATATGTGAAGGAAGGATAGAGTTGGATAGGATGGGTGATATAGGATGGAGGATAATAAAGGATATGGATAAGGGATGTATATAATGATAGCATGAAGACTCCTTATCAAGATCAAATATGGGAAGGGTGGATGGATTTAGATAGGATAGGAGGATGGAGGTAGGATGAGGGATATGAGATGAAGGATATTGAAGGATGAGATAATATGTAGAAAGAAGGATAGATAATGAAGATCCTTAGCCTTGACAAGATCAAAGGAGGAAAGGGATGATAGACTTATATAATATGATGGATAAGGGAATGAGGGATAGTAGAGGATGTGCATAAGATGTGGTATAGATGAATCTTTCCACTAAGTGTAGAGTGCAATAGGATAGGGGATTACACATGATGCCTAGTTTCCATGTTTTCATCATTGTACTTGCCCAAGGAGCCATAAGAAATGGTTTTCACCATTGGACAAATGATTTCTATTAATGTTTTTCTTTTTTTTCTTTTTCATTTTTTTGGATTTTTTTGGAATAGAAAAGATGGAGGAGGGAGAGGATATGGATTTGGAAGATAGTGGATAGATGATAGAGAGATGGAGGAAGGAATCAAGCATATAGTTCCATGTATGGTATCCCTTGAAGAAGTGCTAAAAAGGACCATGGAAATTGGATGTATGCTCATAGATGTTGGTAAAATGATGGTAAGGGGGGTGAAATGGATGGGAAGATGGAGAGAGATATGGATTTATGAAAATGATTTTATGAGAGGGATGAAATGATGGGGGATGAGTATTGGTTGATGGATAGTGTGTTGGAAGACTTGTGGATGACTGGATGGACATGTTGTCAAGGCCAATATTGGCACACACCTTGAAGGTTGGTAGATTTGTGGAAGTGAAGTGGATTTTCGAATTTGAGATTTATATGGGGGAGTAGATGTGGATTTTGGGACATAGTGGCCCAAAATAGATGGAGAAGATGATGGAGGATTGGATGAATTAGGAGTGGATGAACCTATTGGATTAGAAAGTTTGAACTCCAATTTTGATTGTTCTTTGAGATACACAGCTTCAATGAGGAGCATGAAATCTAGAGGCAATTTTCTACTCCTAGGACTCCATAGCAAAAAGGAGTTGCAAAAAGGAAGAACAAAACTGTACATGAGATTTCCATAACTATGTTGATTCAAGCAAGTTTATGAGATATCTATTGGAGAGAAGTATTCTAGACTATAGTGTATATTTTAAATAATGCTCAAATTAGACAAAAGACTAATAAAATACCATATGAATTATTGAGAGGAAGAAACACTTCAGTTAGACATATTAGGATATTTGGAAGAAAATGCTACATCAAAAGGGAGGAAGAACATTTGGGTAAGTTTGATTTTAGATAAGATGAAGGTATTTTTTGGTTGCTTTATTACAAGGAATATAGATGTTATAACAAAAGAATGAAAAATATTGTTGAAAGTATAAATATAAGTATTGATGAGACAATATAGTCTATCGATCTTCTAGAAGTAGTATATGATGAAGGACCAGTCTAGAGTAGTGATGAAGACTTAGAAGTTGATTTTAAGAATATTGTTATAAAGACTCCAGCAAGGTATGTCTAGAAAAATCACTCAAAAGACTAGATTATTGTGGATAAGAATAGTGGAGTTAAGACTAGGAGAAGGATTGAAAAATAAAATGAGTAGGTACACTTTGCATTATTATCAAAGATTGAACCAAGGTCCTACGTAGAATCAAGAAAAGAGAAAGGTTGGATAGATGCTATGGAGGAAGAGCTTAATCAGATAATGAAAAATGAAACTTGGGAATTGGTTCCAAGACCTAAAGGAAAGAATATTATTGGTACCAAATGGGTATTCATAAAAAATTGAATGAAGGTGGAGAAGTGATCTAGAATACCACCAAGATGGTATGTAAAGGTTATGCTCAAGTTGAAGGAATTTTCTTTGAGGAGATATTTTCTCTAGTACCAATACTGAAAGCAATCATAATATTTTTGGCCTTATCAAATTTCAAGAACTTCAAAGCATATTAGATAGATGTGAAGTTAGCATTTCTGAATGGACAGATCTAGAAGAAGAAGTCTACATTGAGCAACCAGAAGCCTTTCTATGTTTAGTTAATTCAGATTTTGTGTGCAAATTGAAGAAGGCGCTTTATGGACTTAAATATGAACCTAGTAGATGGTATTCTAGGTTGGATAGGTATCTACAACAACAAGGGTTCCAGAGAGGCAATACAAATAGTAATTTATACATAAAAACAAAAGGTGATCATTTGAAGATTGTTTTTGTCTATGTTGATGGCATTATCTTTGGTGGAATCAATGATGATATGTGCAAAGATTTTTGGAATGCAATGTAGAGTGAGTTTGAAATGTCAACGCTTGGTGAGTTGTCTTTATTTCTTGGTTTATATATTCTTAATAAAAAAGGCATATTTATTCTTAGAACAAGTACATAAATGAAATTTTAAGTAAGTTCAAGATGGAAGAATGAAAATCGGTAAGTACACCTATAGTTACTAGATGTACAAGTAAAGAAAAGATGGAAAATCTGCTCCAAAAGATCATACTTTGTATAGATCCATTATTGGCAATTTTTATATGTGACTACATCTAGATTGGATATAATCCATGTAGTTGGAATAGTAGTTAGGTTTTAGGTAGTACCCAAGGAAACTCATGTTAAAGAATCAAATAGGATATTCAAGTATTGAAGAATATAATGAATTGTGGTTTATGGTATCCTAAGAGTAGTAAAAATTGCACTCTAACTATACACACAGATGCATATTGGGTAGGAAGCATAGATGATTAGAAAAGTACAAGTGGTGGAGCTTTCTTTATTGGTGATAGTCTAGTATCCTAGTTAAGTAAGAAACAGGATTTAGTCTCTTTATCTACTATAGAAGTGGAGTATATTGCATCAAATTCATGTTGTACTTAGTTATTATGGATGAAGCAAAAGCTGAAGGAGATGATAATTGAATTTGATACACCTATTTCCACTCTTTTTTATAATACTAGTGTCATAAAAATTTCAAAGAATCTAGTAACGAACTCAAAGACAAATCATATTTCAATCAAATATCATTTCTTGAGGGATAAGGTTGTAGAAAAAGAAGTGAATTTGAAGTATTTTGAAACCAAGGAGCAAGTAGTAGACATTTTCACAAAACCATTTTCTAAGGAGATTATTGAGTATCTCTAGCAGAAGTTGGGAGTTGTTTCTCCCTCCTCTTGAATCAAGAGGATAGTACAAGTTCAGGGGGAGTGTTAACTCCCTATTGCAAGAAGGCTTGGTCGTCTTGCAGAGTGTTTCAAAAGTACTACAGTATGGAATCAAGGAGATTCTATCTGGGAAACAAGTTTTTGGACTATGCAGAGTGCCAGAAAAGTAGTTGACCTTTGTCATTGATGTTAGATCTGAAATGTTTTAGGTTGTTACTCATGGCAGAGATATTTCTCTAGAAATACAATTATGTTCAGTTGTAAACAAATATTTTGGCGCCTGAGGGTCTTTCTAGCCCTTCTAGGGTTTTTCACCTAAAAGGGGAAAGATGGGTCAAAATGCAATGTATACATTCAAGAATTAATGTAAAATGGATGAAATATTCCTATATGAGATGAACTAAATGCAAATAAATGATAAAATAGATCACTAATTGAATAAAAACTAAGAAATGCAAAGTGTTTGAAAACACGGTGTTGTATGAAAACATGAACTAAAAGTATGAACAAACAATAACAAAACTGAATGAAACTGAATGAGGTGCACCTGGAGCTTGAAAGATGATGTTGGAAGGTTTTGGAATGTTGTAGAGATCAGTGTTGAAGGCCACTAGAACTCATTCACCACAGATGGTGAATTAGTCCCATTTCTAATAAAATCTGTCGGAACAGGTTTCGGGATGTCGAGAACACAAAACTTCAGAAAACACTTTTTCCAACCTAGAAGTGGGACTCATTCACCACAAATGGTGAATCAATCCACCTACAGATTTTTGAAAAAGTCAAGGGTCAACTTTGTGGGTCCTGGTCTGCACTTTTCTGCCTAACAGCTTGTCGGATCTGAATTTGGAAAATCTGACAGGAAAGCACTCTCTGAGCTTCAAATTGGGTTATGTTGACTTTGATGACTTTGATGACTTTGTAACACCTTTTTGACACCTTTCTCCTTGATAAATATGCCTACAAAACCTACAAACACACATGCAAAGAGGGGAAAGAGGGTTATACAAAACTTGCAAACACACATGCAAAGAGGGGAAAGAGGGTTAAGGGTTAGAGTATACAAAGCCTGAAAACACACATGCAAAGAGGGGAAGAGGGTTAAGTTTTAGAGTATAGGGGTTTTCCTTAGTCAAACCCCAATTTGGTAGTCAAACCCTTGATAATGAAATGAAATAAAGAAGGAATGATGAACAAATATCATGCAATGTCATAAACTCACCAAACCCTTGAAGTTGAGGTCTGAAGATATGTTGCTCCAAGATGATTGAATGCTTGATTGAGTGCTAGAGTGCTTAAATTCTATGATGAATGCATGAATACTTGAATGAATGAGTGAATGGATGAATGAGAGATAAAATGAATAGAAAATCATGTATTTATACACAATTATTCCCTAATTTCTGGAAAATACAGAATCATAGGCCAACCTTAGGTCTTAAGGAATAAAAACCCACTAGTAATTTGAATTTATTTTGATTTTTGTGCCAAGAGGGACTCATTCGCCCCTAGTGGCAAATGGGTCCCACTCAAGGAATGTGAATGGGTGTCAGGAATTAAGTTGTATTAAATGATGTTTGTCAAGTTTACATTCAAAAATACACTCAATTAAGGCTTGTAAGTGCATAAAGGGGCCAAATAAAGCATAAGAAAGGTGTGTTTGTTGATGACAACACTAATACATTTGACTACAAAATCGGACGAAACTATTTGACGAAATATGTAAAATTCGATGTTCATCAGGTGCTTGTAAAATTTGATGTGTAATTTCCAATTTTTTGAAAGTTTATCCTCAACATTCATCAAAATTTTGATGAACCTGGGGTTCGTCGAAATGTCGACGTTCATTTTCATCGAATTTTTGACAAACATGAAAAATTAAAAAAAATCAAATTGTGGCCGACATAAAGAAAATTAAGTTTGCACCTAATTTATTGTGATAGTGTTTTGCTCTACTTGAGACATTTTGTGGAGAACTAAGGATGATTTTCTTGGGAAAAATTAGAAAAAATTCAAGAAGATATCGCCAAGTTGAGGGTAGTCATTGCCTTTTTGTAGAATTCAATTGTGAAGTCAGATTTGTAGTTCCAGGTTTGAAAACCATATTTTAAAGCAACATCTCATCAGATTTCATTTTTAGAGGTTAAGGGTTTTAAGAATTTCATGTCCAGATTTTGTTGTGTGGAATCACCATAAGATCACAACTGAGGAACATATTCTTGTGACTGTAATTATGTGATCCATAACTCTATTGGTCATGTGGCACAGTTGTGCTATAACAAATACAAGATGCATTCATGTGTGACCCAAGTTTAATGGGGCTATGTTGTGATAGAAATGGAGGCACTCATATAATGTAGTTAATTCAGGTTGTATAATGTAGGTGTCAATCATCATTGGGTGCATTCAGGTTGTCTCAAGTTTAACAGGTTAGGATGTAATTATAGCATGATCGAAGAGTGATTACCTCTTGCTGCAATAAAGAGCCTATAACTCTGGTTGATATGCAGAGTGGTTGTGTTATACCAATTATGTAGTGCATTCAAGCACAACCCATGTTTAATGGGCTATTCTAGAGAGTGATCAAGATTTTCTAAACCTTATGAATGTTACTTGACAAATATTTGCATAATCTCAAATTCCTTCAAAGGCTTTTGAAGTATCAATGTATCCTATATAGGGTTTAGAATGATTTCTTTTAATTAAAAAAATAAATAAATGATGTGTTTCCCTATAATTAGATAATGTGGAGATCTCCTAAATCTTCCCCAGCACACTATCCTCTTTGGCATTGTATTGATTACTCCAGCTACTAGGGTTTTGCATGTGACATCTTTAATATCTTCATGACTGTGGCTTTTAAATAGATCTCAATCTTTTCTTTAATCCTTTTCATGGTAACCCTTGAGTTCCATAATCCACCTTCAATCTCTTCTAAGAACATTGTCTTAAGCTAGACTGCATAGTATGCATATAAAGCAAGTCATTCATACCTGCCATTGTTCCAAACCACCACTCACTGCCTTGCTTAAAATGTTGCCTCCATAAGCACAATAGAATGTTTTAAAATCATGGTTTCCAGTGATTGACCATTAAGGTCACCACTTTCATCATGAAGATACAATGAGATTTTTGTCTTCAAACTCAAGGCATTATGGAAGATAACATTATGAATTGTTTGTTGTGTACGATTTGATTTTCTTGTACATTTACTGCTTTGCTAACTTCCTTTAAGACTCGGTGTGCACCCTTAGCTGCAATCTCAAACAACTCTCACTATCACTTGAAGATTCCTTTCATGAGCATCCTTCTATAAAATCAAACTATGCCCTATAGACTGCCTACTTACTACAGGGGACTCATTGTTTCATGGTATTGTAGTTCTTAAGATCCTTCAACCTTATTGACACTACTTCACAGTCCACAAGGTATTATTCACTATTCTCCCATTTTTGGTGAGTCTCAAAACACTGCTCAAACATGCAATCCACTACCTCCATTATACAATATTAATGACTAAGAAGAAACATTGAACCTATGATTACCACTGTTACTTCATTTGGACAGTCATTCCCTAATTGCATTTTCCTTGTCTAACACTACCAAAAGCATTTGAAAAACCCTTAAGGTCAACAAGGGGTAAGGAAACTCACTATTAAAATCTCCACTTTACTATGCAAGGTTTAGCTTTATTATCTTGTCATGCTAGCCTTTGTTTTGATTTGTCGCTTCTTTTATAGATTGCATTTACAAATGTCACTAAGCTACATAGTGTGCTTGTTATTGGCTACAATCTTTAGATTGCAAGATTTTGTTATTACCTACAATGTCTCAATCTTTCTGGTATTGCAACCTCACTAATCCGCTATAGTTATTGTTTATGTTTCTATAGAGGCCTAGGGTTTGTACCCTAATCATGCTCTTACCAATGCTTTGTTGTTTTTTAATAGGGCTCTCTCAATGTTGAGGGCCCTAGGGATAAGCTCGTCATAAGAAGTGACACATTGCATCTTTAACTAAAAGGATAAATCTATATTGACATTAGCAATGATGATTCTGACTTGTTGCTCCTTAGGAATGGGTCACTTGCTCTTACTAGCTCGCTACCTCCATTGTTGTAGGAAGTTTGTGATCAAGTTCAATACTATGATTTTAGGAGTCTTAACGGTTGGAAATCATATTAAAATCAGAATTTAATAAGTTTTGAAATTAGCATTTTAAAGTGTTTTTGCGGTCATTAACTTCAGACTATCTTCTCTTTTGCAGGGGTGGTTGCATGCCAAATTTTTTTGGTGTAAAATATGTCAGAATTATTAGATTATGTTACCTGTCTATGAATAAAAATTATTGGAGTGTGAGTTTGATATTTTTGAAGATCTAAATAGTCAAGCTTGGTAAGAAAAATCGTAATGGATAATATTAGTCCAAAACAAAATGAAGAGACACTTGATAGATTGTGGGCTAGATTGAAAGAAAGGGTGATGGGAAATGTTATTGTCCTTGCAATAATTGCAAGGGCTTAAAGATGAGATGACTTTTAATCACAACAACTAAGAAACATTGTAGG